>JACGWL010000001.1:4202939-4402301 GCA_034509725.1 Sesamum angolense | reverse complement strand
GATTGGAACAAGAGGATGGAGAAGCTTATGGGCATACGGACACTGTCAGAAACCACTCAAGCAACTCCCTACGCACTAGTTATGGAGTAGAGGCGGACTTCCACTTGAGCAGCAAATCCCATCATTAAAGGATAGCCATACAAGAGGACTTACCGAGGAAGAAAATGCTCGAATACGGCTTGAAGAATTGGAAGCTCTCGATGAAAAGAGATTAGAAGCACAACAAAGGCTCGAGTGTTACCAAGCCCGATTGTCTAGGGCGTTCAATAAAAAGTGCGTCTGCGTTCTTTTCAGGTTGGCGATTTAGTTCTTGCAGTGAGGGCCTATAATCACACGCATCGAACGGGAAACAAATTTTTGCCAAAGTGGGATGGTCCGTACGTTGTCAAAGAAGCCTACACCAATGGTGCATATAAGTTGGTCGCTGAAGACGATTTGAGAATTGGCCAATCAATGGGAAATTTTTGAAACGATACCATGCTTGAAAGAAAAAAAAAAAAGAAAGAAGAAAAAAAAACTCTGGCCCGCATGAGTATAAACTGTGAACGGCTCCTTTTTCAAAACAATATTTTGTTACTTTGAACTAGTAATGACTTGATCCTCTTGATGAGGTACGTAGGCAGCTTAGACATTTCTAAGTTCAGTCATAACATATAAAATATCTTTATTTCTCATTGAAGATGTTGACATGGGAAATACTAAGGTTATGCTCAAAAGATTGCATAATGGAAGCAAGAAAAAAGAAGAATTTCTATTACTTAATTGTATCCAAAAACATGGGGCAAAACAAAAAGTACGAAAAAAAAAAAGAGAATGCAACAAGAAACAAAATCCTAAGCAAAAGGGTTAAACTCTTCAAGTCTTCTGTAAGTATCCCCAAATTTGCTCTCGAAGACTCAAGTTCTGCACTATTGCATATCTAGAGGACGGTACTTTTCAAGTGCTGCAAGGTCTTTCGACCTCATGAACTTTGGCTTAAGTTCATGATTAAGTTGCTTCTTTTCCTTCAAAGTAGAGCGCAAGTTCGTTCTTTTGTCCTTAATATGCGATATCTTCCTCAACATGCTCCAACTCGTCATACAGATTGGATCTCAGAGGCTTCTTCGCTTGCTTTAGCTTGAACATCTTGAAGACGCGCCTTAACTTCTTTCAATTGTTGCTTATGAAGACTTTGGGACAATTTCTCAGAAGATACGGATCTCGCTTCGTCATAAGCACGAACTTTGGCAAAAACATGTTTAACGATTCTCACTTTTGAAATATCAAACTTTTGAAAACTCTTCATGGACTCAAGAATAAGGTGGACATCATCTTCAATTGACGAGAGAAAGTCACCGGAGTATTTGATATCTTCACGATGAGACCATCCACAACCTTTGAAGGAACTCTTTTGGTAATTGAAAAGAAAGCTCTCACCTTTAAGTACTGATACGCAGCGGGAGGTGAAGATTTTTTTCTTTTAAGTCCCATCCCAAGTGGAGGAGTCATAGTTGATGAATGACTAGTTTCAGATTCCTCCTCAACGTCGATAGACTGGACTTCATCTTCCAACTAAAAGAGGAATGAAAGAGAAATTTCAGTGAAAGAACATTAGAAAAAAAGAAGCTTAAACTTACAAAGTTCATGAGGTCGAGAAAGACCTTGCAGCACTTGAAAGTACCGGCCCTCTAGATGATGCAATAGTGCAGAATTGGAGTCTTCGAGAGCAAATTTGGGGATACTTACAGAAGACTTGAAGAGTTTAACCCTTTTTGCTTAGGATTTGTTTCTTGTTTGCATTCTCTTTTTTTTTTTTCGTACTTTTTGTTTTGCCCCCATTTTTGGATACAATTAAGTAATAGAATTCTTCTTTTTTCTTGCTTCCATTGTGCATCTTTGAGCATACTTAGTATTTCCATGTCAACATCTTCAAATGAGAAATAAAGATATTTTATGTGTTATGACTGAACTTAGAAATGTCTAAGCTGCCTACGTACCTCATCAAGAGGATCAAGTCATTACATAGTTCAAAGTACAAAATATTTGTTTGAAAGAGGGAGGGTCGTTCACAGTTTATACTCATGCGGGCCAGGAGTTTTTTTTTCTTCTTTCTTTTTTTTTTTCTTTCAAGCATGGTATCGTTTCAAAAATTTCCCATTGATTGGGCCAATTCTCAAACTGTCTTCAGCGACCAACTTATATGCACCATTGGTGTAGGCTTATTTGACAACGTACGGACCATCCCACTTTGGCAAAAATTTGTTTCCCGTTCGATGCGTTGTGATTATAGGCCTCCTCACTGCAAGAACTAAATCGCCAACCTGAAAAGAACGCAGACGCACCTTTTTATTGAACGCCCTAGACAATCGGGCTTGGTAAACTCGAGCCTTTGTTGTGCTTCTAATCTCTTTTCATCGAGAGCTTCCAATTTTTCAAGCCGTATTCGAGCATTTTCTTCCTCGGTAAGTCCTTCTTGTATGGCTATCCTTAATGATGGGATTTGCTGCTCAAGTGGAAGGACCGCCTCTACTCCATAGACTAGTGCGTAGGGAGTTGCTTGAGTGGGTGTTCTGACAGTGGTCCTGTATGCCCATAGAGCTTCTCCAATCCTCTCGTGCCAATCACGCTTTGACTTAGCCACCACTTTTTTCAGTAGGTTACACAAAGTTTTGTTAAAGGCTTCAGCAAGACCATTTGCGGCAGCATAATACATGGAGGAATTTCTTTGTTTAAGATCAAACTTTTGACATAACTTATCTATCAAGCTATTGCATAAAGGTTTCCCATTATCAGTGATGATGTATCTAGGCACTCCGTAGCGATAAATGACGTGGGTGCGGATAAAATCAGCAACATTCTCCTTCTTCACTTCTTTAAGAGGTACTGCTTCAGCCCATTTAGAGAAATAATATGTTGCAGCCAGAATATACAAGTGACCTCCAGAGGACTTTGTCAAAGTCCTACAACATCTAAACCCCAAGCATCGAAAGGTCATGAAGCGACGGTAGGATGCAATGGTTCAGGCTGTTGGTGGATCAAATTGGCGTGGAATTGACAAGCTTGACATCTTCTTGCATAATCCATGCAATCTTTGACCATAGTAGGCCAATAATAACCCATTCTCTTTATGCGGAAGTGTAGTTTTGGCCCCGATTGGTGAGCACCACAAATCCCAGAATGAGCTTCTTCCATGGCTTGGACCTTTTCATTATCATTTAGGCAGCGTAAGAAAAGTCCATCAAATGATCGTCTATAGAGCGTACCTTTGTAATAGATGAAACGAGTTGCTCGCCAGCGGGTGTCGGTCCTCCGTCTTAGATCATTGGGTAACTTCCCGTATTTCAAGTAATCAACTAGTGGTTGTCGCCAATCTTCTTCTTCAACTTCAAAAACCTCTGTGACGTGATTCTCTTCTTCTTGGAGCATGTCATCCTCATCGTCGCTGAAGATTGGTGGTATGACCCAACTCTTACATATTGGTATACGTGCTTCTTTGTCGGTCATGGAAAGTGTTGAAGCGAGTTTTGCCAGGGCGTCAGCTTGTTTGTTGTCTTTCCTCGGTAGATGCTCGAGTTCTACATCTCCTAACCATCCCATCAGTCTTTTTGCGTAATTATGATATGGAAGCAACTCAGGCTTTTTGACTTCATAGAGACCAAGGAGTTGATTGACCACTAGCTGAGAATCTTCATATACTTTGAGGGATAGTTGTTTTGCATCCACTGGTATTTCTAATCCCAAGATTAGAGCTTGATATTCCGCCACATTGTTTGAGCAATTCTGTGTTAATGTAAAGGAGTAAGGTAGTACTTCTCCTTCTGATGTAACAAATACAACTCCAGCGCCTGCTCCTTCTTTATGGGAGGCTCCATCAAAGTACATCTTCCAAGGAGGTGTAACTTCAATCACGAGGACATCTTCATCAGGCAAGTCATCGGATAACTCCCATTCGGCAGGCATGGGGTGATCAGCTAGAAAGTCTACTAGAACTTGCCCTTTTATGGCTTTTTGAGGAACATATGTGATTTCAAATTGTTGCAGTTGGATGTACCATCTTGCAAGCCTATCCGAAAGTACTGGCTTCGCCATGACATACTTCAAAGGGTTAGCCTTTGAAACCAAATGAATGCTATGAGATTGGAAATAATGTTTCAGCTTCTGGATTGAGAAAATAAGTGCCAGACACAACTTTTCAATAGGTGAATACTTGAGCTCATTTGGTGTCATCGTCCTGCTCAAGTAGTACAAAGCATTCTCTTTTCCTTCATCATTTTTTCTGAGCGAGCAGGATTCCTACAGAGCGTTCCTGAGCAGCAATGTAAAGAATTAAAGGGCGTCCTGGAATAGGTGCAACCAAGACTGGAGTCTTCATTAAGTAGGACTTTATGCTTTTAAATGCTTTGTCACAGGCTTCATCCCATTGAAATGGTACGTCTTTCTTCATCAGGTGACTGAATGGCTGACAACGATCGGCTAGGTTTGAAATAAACCTCCGGAGATATGCTAGCTTTCTTTGTAAACTTTTAAGTTCGTGGATGTTTCGTGGTTCTGGCATTCTCAAGATGGCATCTATCTTTGCTTGCCCAATTTCTATACCCCGCTGGCGGACGATGAACCCAAGGAATTTTCCGGATGTAACTCCAAATGCACATTTATAAGGGTTCATCTTTAGTTGATATCTCCTTAAGCGTTCAAAAACCTTCCTCAAGTCATGAAAATGATTCTCTCGCTTCTTTGACTTTACAACCAAGTCATCAACATAGCATTCGACATTCTTGTGAAGCACGTCATCAAAAATCTTTTGCATTGCCCTTTGATATGTGGCGCCGGCATTCTTTAGCCCAAAAGGCATAACTTTATAGCAATATATACCTTTAGGAGTGCGAAATGCAGTCAACTCCTCATCTGCCGGTGCCATACGTATTTGGTTATATCCAGACGATCCATCCATGAAGGATAAAGCTTCATGGCCTGTAGTGGCATCTATCATTAGTTCAGCGATTGGTAATGGGAAGTCATCTTTAGGGCATGCATTATTCAGATCCCTGAAATCAACACATACTCGAATTTGCCCATTCTTCTTTCTTACAGGAACGATGCTGGAAATCCACATAGGATACTTAACCTCTCGGATGAAACGACTTCAATGAGTTTGTTCACTTCGCCTTCGATCAACGGTATTAACTCAGGTCGAAATCTACGCTGGCCTTGTTTGACAGGGCGAGCTCCTTTCTTTACTGACAGGTGGTGTACAGCTACCTTCGGATCTAATCCAGGCATTTCCTTGTAGGACCATGCAAATACATCTTTAAATTCATGGAGTAATGCAACATAAGTTCCTTCTTCCCCATGAGTTAGCGAGGCACTTATGTAAATTGGTCGAGGGTTTTTAATATCGCCTAGATTAACTTCTTTCAATTCATCGATGGTGGCTTTAATACCCTCCTCAAGTTCTGCAGGAGCATCTTCAGCCTCTTCTTCTTCAACCTCACCACCTTCAATTAAGGTAATATGGTAAGTTTGTGCGATGTTTTCTTCAACACTATTGCTAATATAATTAGACGATGCTACACTTTCTTTATCGTCCTCGTCATTAGAATGTACTTGTGTGAAGATCAAAGTTTTGTGCTTTAGCCTTTAAAACTCTACCACATGATATGGTTAATGTTGTCTGGCGCTTCATTCTAGAAGGGATCAAGCTTCTAAGTTTTTGTGTATGTGAAGACTTGATGTTTTTGTTTGGACATACCGCTACCTTTTTCTTTTGATGTCTCACAATTTTACATGGACCCAACCTATCAAAGACGGATTGTCTGTTGGCTATTCCGTGCAATTCTTTTCTGTGGGGGCCAAGTCTGTTGAATACGGATTCTCCCAAATTTTCTTCCCTCTTGTGATCTTCAGTTGAAGAAAATCCTTCAGAAATGTAATTACTGCTGACCCTCTTTATAGTGATACGAACAGGCTTAGGTGGAGTAAAACCCAGACCTACTCGGGAATCTTGAATTGCATGTCCTTTTTTCTTGAGCATTATTTGGGTAGCGTTGAGTCCGTGGAGTTTCTTACCGGTGGCTTCAGGAGGAAGTTTTCCAAGGTTGAGCTTTTCTTTGGGATCGTATCCGGCTTTAATGAGGAGCTTGAAGGCTTTGGGGTCGAATCCCTTTTCGTCTATGGCTAATGCTTCATGTCCTCCTTCCTCTTCTTGGGTTGAGGGCATGAATCCCTTGAGCGGTGGCTTAGACGGTTGCTTCATGTTGATCTGAGTCAATGGTAAAGTTAGACTCTTTAGCCATTCAGGCTCGAGGGTGGATGACTCATTCTTTTTTGCATTTTGATTATTGCATAACTTTGGCTCTTCGGGGGGCAACATTTCCTTTCCCTTGTTAGCATCTTCAATATAGTACTTAGCATCCGCAAAGTGTGACTCAGCTTCAGTAAAAGGTTTGTTGTCACCGAGTACTTTTTTCACTATACCATCGCGACAATACTTAAAACATTGATGCCATGTAGATGGAACCACTGCATTTTCATGTAACCATGGACGACCGAGAAGCATGTTGTAGGAAGTCTTGGCGTCTATGACATGGAATAATGCGCTCAACACCATGTCCTCCATAGTCAATTGCATTCTTATAATGCCAACAGCCCTTTATCCTCCTTGATTGAAGCCTTGGATCATGAGGCGGCTGTTAGAAAGTTCATCTATGGGGATTTCTAGTTCCTTCAAAATTCGAAGAGGTAAGATATTGACTGCAGATCCTCCATCAATCAATATTCTATTCACTTTTTGTTCACGTACATATCCAGCAATGAACAAAGGACGATTATGAGGTTTAGACCCAAGAAGCAAATCTTCATCAGTGAAGGTAATTGTAGACATGCAATCATTAGTATCAGAGGAATCCTCCTTTCCGAACAGTGTATCCTTATTGCTTGTAATATTATCCCCATGTGTGGCGTTACATGAATCCTTTTTGCTGTCGACATGTTCGCTCTCGATTGTAATAATATTTGTCGCGGAGGAATCCTCTTCAAGAGATATCTTACCTTGGCGAGCCAACTGCATAACTTTATCATTGAACACAAAACAGTCTTGTATTGCGTGCCCAACTAAGCGATGGTATTTGCAATATTTTGGGTCATCCTTTCGTACGGCTTCCTCAGATCGTTTCATTTCTGGCAGATCAATGAGGTTAGCCTCCAACAAGTCATCAAATATCCCAGGAACATCAGAGTCAAGAAATGGGTATTCTCTTGCTTGCATTTCTTTTAAAGTCAGTTTCCTCTGTGGCCCTCGTAAGGAACATTATTCCTTGGGGCAACATTGCCTTTTGCAGCACTTTTGAGCTTGAATGGTGCAATGTTCACTGCCATTGATTCTTTGCTTGGAGCTTTTGAAAAGGGCTTGCCCCCTTTCTTCACTTCTTGTTTTTCCTTGTTTCTACGAAGCTCCTGGACAGGTGGCCCTTCAACCCCACTTGCCATCATACTCAACTCCATATCATGTGCTCGAGTGGCCAATTCTTCAAAGGATCTAGGCAAGATTCCTTGGAGGATATAGCAAAGTCCCCAATGCATTCCTTGAATACACATCTCGATGGCGGAAGCTTCAGATAGTCGATCTTTGCAATTAAGACTTAGATTCCTCCATCTATTGATATAATCAATGACTGGCTCTTCTTTCCATTGGCGAGAATTTGTAAGCTCCACCATGCTGACAGTTCGTCGAGTGCTGTAGAAGCGATTGAAAATTCTTGCTCTAGTTGTTCCCACCCGTCAATTGAGCCGGCCTCCAAGTCAGTGTACCAATCAAATGCATTGCCTTTCAGTGATCGAACAAACTGCTTGACTAAATGGTCACCATAAGTTCCCGCGTTGTTGCATGTTTCAACAAAATGAGCCACGTGCTGCTTAGGATTGCCCTTGCCATCAAATTGCTGAAACTTCGGTGGTTGATAACCCATTGGCATCTTCAAGCTGTCGATCCTCGGAGTATATGGCTTGGAGTAAGGGATGACTTTGAGCTTCCTTCGATCTTGCTTTTGATGGTTCCTTCAATGAATTCTTTTAGCTGGTCCACGGGAATCAATCCGTCAGAAGAAACTTGAGCTCTTTTGCATATTTGTTCCTTTCCGTATAATGTTGCTTTGCAGATGCTTCCACCTCATCATGAGCCTCAACTTGTTTCCCCATGACGTGACTTGCATTGACATTATCTGCCTTGTTGATCAATCGAGCAATCTGTGCATCTTGCTTCTGGACATGCTTCGTGAGTCCTTCAATGGCTCTCGTTAGACTAGCAAGTTGTTCTTCTATGGTTGTCGCATTAGTCACCATAACTGGAGCCACAGAGTAGCTAGACACGGAGCGAGGTGAGGACGGAGGAGATTTATTTGCATCACTTTCGCCTGCATAGCTAGGTGAGTGCAAGTTCTTTTCGACGTACTCAGCGAGAGGAGACATTTGAGAAGATTCTTTGAGTTTCTTCGACATGCTCCTCGTAGTAACACCGACACCCTTGGTACTTGAGCTCGAAGACTTTGATATAGTGAGTTTGGAATTCACTGACTTCATAGCTTTTCCTTGAGTATCCATTTGAATGCTTTTCTTCTTTGCTGCCGAAATTAACATGAAGATTAGAGCTTAGGTGGAGTAATAAATCTCTATTCTATCCCTTAATTATTCTTGAGCTTTGAAGAACCATGTAGAGAGAATTATTTGCAATTTTTCTCTGCTTTGCTCTTCGCTCTCGATGCTCCCATGTATCCATCGACAAATGGGTGAAGTTTTGGTATAAGAAAACTTCTAAGTACCATCCGCCTCCTCCTCATAAAGAGAAGAAAACGGTTTCCAGCATCGTTCCTGTAAGAAAGAAGAATGGGCAAATTCGAGTATGTGTTGATTTCAGGGATCTGAATAATGCATGCCCTAAAGATGACTTCCCATTACCAATCGCTGAACTAATGATAGATGCCACTACATGCCATAAAGCTTTATCCTTCATGGATGGATCGTCTGGATACAACCAAATACGTATGGCACCGGCAGATGAGGAGTTGACTGCATTTCGCACTCCTAAAGGTATATATTGCTATAAAGTTATGCCTTTTGGGCTAAAGAATGCCGGCGCCACATATCAAAGGGCAATGCAAAAGATTTTCGATGACATGCTTCACAAGAATGTCGAATGCTATGTTGATGACTTGGTTGTAAAGTCAAAGAAGCGAGAGAATCATTTTCATGACTTAAGGAAGGTTTTTGAACGCTTAAGGAGATATCAACTGAAGATGAACCCTTCTAAATGTGCATTTGGAGTTACATCCGGGAAATTCCTTGGGTTCATCGTCCGCCAGCGGGGTATAGAAATTGAGCAAGCAAAGATAGATGCCATCTTGAGAATGCCAGAACCACGAAACATCCACGAACTTAAAAGTTTACAAGGAAAGCTAGCATATCTCTGGAGGTTTATTTCAAACCTAGCCGGTCGTTGTCAGCCATTCAGTCACCTGATGAAGAAAGACGTACCATTTCAATGGGATGAAGCCTGTGACAAAGCATTTAAAAGCATAAAGTCCTACTTAATGAAGCCTCCAGTCTTGGTCGCACCTGTTCCAGGACGCCCTTTAATTCTTTACATTGCTGCTCAGGAACGCTCTGTAGGAATCCTACTCGCTCAGAAAAATGATGAAGGAAAAGAGAATGCTTTGTACTACTTGAGCAGGACGATGACACCAAATGAGATCAAGTATTCACCTATTGAAAAGTTGTGTCTGGCACTTATTTTCTCAATCCAGAAGCTGAAGCATTATTTCCAATCTCATAGCATTCATTTGGTTTCAAAGGTTAACCCTTTGAAGTATGTCATGGCGAAGCCAGTACTTTCGGATAGGCTTGCAAGATGGTACCTCCAACTGCAACAATTTGAAATCACATATGTTCCTCAAAAAGCCGTAAAAGGGCAAGTTCTAGCAGACTTTCTAGCTGATCACCCCATGCCTGCCGAATGGGAGTTATCCGATGACTTGCCTGATGAAGATGTCCTCGTGATTGAAGTTACACCTCCTTGGAAGATGTACTTTGATGGAGCCTCCCATAAAGAAGGAGCAGGTGCTGGAGTTGTGTTTGTTACATTAGAAGGAGAAGTACTACCTTACTCCTTTACATTAACACAGAATTGCTCAAACAATGTGGCGGAATATCAAGCTCTAATCTTGGGATTAGAAATAGCAGTTGATGCAAAACAACTACCCCTCAAAGTATATGGAGATTCTCAGCTAGTGGTCAATCAACTCCTTGGTCTCTATGAAGTCAAAAAGCCTGAGTTGCTTCCATATCATAATTACGCAAAAAGACTGATGGGATGGTTAGGAGATGTAGAACTCGAGCATCTACCGAGGAAAGACAACAAACAAGCTGACGCCCTGGCAAAACTCGCTTCAACACTTTCCATGACCGACAAAGAAGCACGTATACCAATATGTAAGAGTTGGGTCATACCACCAATCTTCAGCGACGATGAGGATGACATGCTCCAAGAAGAAGAAAATCACGTCACAGAGGTTTTTGAAGTTGAAGAAGAAGATTGGCGACAACCACTAGTTGATTACTTGAAATACGGGAAGTTACCCAATGATCTAAGACGGGGACCGACACCCGCCGGCGAGCAACTCGTTTCATCTATTACAAAGGCACGCTCTATAGACGATCATTTGATGGACTTTTCTTACGCTGCCTAAATGATAATGAAAAGGTCCAAGCCATGGAAGAAGCTCATTCTGGGATTTGTGGTGCTCACCAATCGGGGCCAAAACTACACTTTCGCATAAAGAGAATGGGTTATTATTGGCCTACTATGGTCAAAGATTGCATGGATTATGCAAGAAGATGTCAAGCTTGTCAAGTCCACGCCAATTTGATCCACCAACCGCCTGAACCATTGCATCTTACCGTCGCTTCATGGCCTTTCGATGCTTGGGGTTTAGATGTTGTAGGACCTTTGACAAAGTCCTCTGGAGGTCACTTGTATATTCTGGCTGCAACAGATTATTTCTCTAAATGGGCTGAAGCAGTACCTCTTAAAGAAGTGAAGAAGGAGAATGTTGCTGATTTTATCCGCACCCACGTCATTTATCGCTACGGAGTGCCTAGATACATCATCACTGATAATGGGAAACCTTTCTGCAATAGCTTGATAGATAAGTTATGTCAAAAGTTTGATCTTAAACAAAGAAATTCCTCCATGTATTATGCTGCCGCAAATGGTCTTGCTGAAGCCTTTAACAAAACTTTGTGTAACCTACTGAAAAAAGTGGTGGCTAAGTCAAAGCGTGATTGGCACGAGAGGATTGGAGAAGCTCTATGGGCATACAGGACCACTGTCAGAACACCACTCAAGCAACTCCCTACGCACTAGTCTATGGAGTAGAGGCGGTCCTTCCACTTGAGCAGCAAATCCCATCATTAAGGATAGCCATACAAGAAGGACTTACCGAGGAAGAAAATGCTCGAATACGGCTTGAAGAATTGGAAGCTCTCGATGAAAAGAGATTAGAAGCACAACAAAGGCTCGAGTGTTACCAAGCCCGATTGTCTAGGGCGTTCAATAAAAAGGTGCGTCTGCGTTCTTTTCAGGTTGGCGATTTAGTTCTTGCAGTGAGGAGGCCTATAATCACAACGCATCGAACGGGAAACAAATTTTTGCCAAAAGTGGGATGGTCCGTACGTTGTCAAAGAAGCCTACACCAATGGTGCATATAAATTGGTCGCTGAAGACGGTTTGAGAATTGGCCCAATCAATGGGAAATTTTTGAAATGATACCATGCTTGAAAAAAAAAAAAAGAAAAAAAAAAAAAAAAAGAAAAAAAAACTCCTGGCCCGCATGAGTATAAACTGTGAACGGCCCTCCCTCTTTCAAACAAATATTTTTGTACTTTGAACTACGTAATGACTTGATCCTCTTGATGAGGTACGTAGGCAGCTTAGACATTTCTAAGTTCAGTCATAACATATAAAATATATTTATTTCTCATTTGAAGATGTTGACATGGGAAGTACTGAGGTATGCTCAAAGATTGCACAATGGAAGCAAGAAAAAAGAAGAATTCTATTACTTAATCATATCCAAAACATGGGGGCAAAACAAAAAGTACGAAAAAAAAAAAAAAAAAGAGAATGCAACAAGAAACAAAATCCTAAGCAAAAGGGTTTTAACTCTTCAAGTCTTCTGTAAGTATCCCCAAATTTGCTCTCGAAGACTCCAAGTTCTGCACTATTGCATCATCTAGAGGCCGGTACTTTCAAGTGCTGCAAGGTCTTTCTCGACCTCATGAACTTTGGCTTGAGTATCATGATTAAGTTGCTTCTTTTCCTTCAAAGTAGCGCGCAAGTTCGTTCTTTGTCCCTTCCATACTGCGATATCTTCCTCAACATGCTCCAACTCGTCCATAACAGATTGGATCTCAGAGGCCTCTTCGCTTGCTTTAGCTTGAACATCTTGAAGACGAGCCTTAACTTCTTTCAATTGTTGCTATAAAGACTTTGGACAATTTCTCAGAAGATAAAGATCTCGCTTCGTCATAAGCACGAACTTTGGCAAAAAACATGTTTAACGATTCCTCCACTTTTGAAATATCAAACTTTTGAAAACTCTTCATGGACTCAAGAATAAGGTGGACATCGTCCTTAATTGACGAGAGAAAGTCAATCGGAGTATTTGATATCTTCACGATGAGACCACTCCACAACCTTTGAAGGAACTCTTTTTGGTAATTGAAAAGAAAGCTCTCACCTTTAAGTACTGATACCGCAGCGGGAGGTGAAGATTGTTTTCTTTTAAGTCCCATCCCAAGTGGAGGAGTCATAGTCGATGAATAACTAGTCTCAGATTCCTCCCCAACGTCGATAGACTGGACTTCATCTTCCAACTAAAAGAGGAATGAAAGGGAAATTTCAGTGAAAGAACATTAGAAAAAATAGAAGCTTAAACTTACATGATCAAGAAAGTACGACCTCCGCAACAAAGTTAGCTAAAGAAGACCGCGATGCATTTTCATTAGTCTCCGTTGCTTTCAAAGGCATAGCTTCCTTCCGTTGCCTTTTCCAATGACGATCCTTGTTGCTACTATCACTATCTGCACGTTATGTGAAGAACATTTTCCTTTGCTTACCTCCACAATAGCAGCTTGAGAATCACACTCGATCACAATAGGAGGAATAAGTGCATGTGGGGGATCGTTCTTGCCACCATCAACTTGTTTGTCCTCGTCTTTTTTACGTTTAAGTGTGATCTTAATCGACTTCGGTCTGATCAAACATGCAATATTATCATCAAAAAAGGTCCCATGGATTTTAGCCCACCATGCTTTATAAACTTCCGAGCAGAGTTTCTTAGCATTAGCAGGCAGACAAGGGAACCAAGCTTTTGATGAAGATTTTGATAGAACACATAAGCGCCAGTAGCGGAGTCCTTCTTCTAAAAAGCCACACGTGTGTCATATTTGAGGGTTCCTGATACATCTTGATAGTACCCAAATTGACGCCCAAATCTATGAGGACTATATGGCTCAACGATGAATCTGCCGCCTCGACGAAGAGTAAGATAACTCGAACGAATTGCAACAAAGTAACTATGATCAAGCTCTTCGGCACGACCATCATCGACAAACTTGAAAGGCTCGGCTTTCACAAGCATATTGCAAGCCCAAGAGACAAACTCGGCTTTATGAATTCGCTTGCGTGCTTCTCGTGGCTCATAATATTTCGCACCTCCTTCTCCAGAAAATCTCGTCATCTTTGGACCACGCAACTCTTGCCAAACCGAGTAATGAGTTTTAAAGTAACATGCTAGCCATGCATAAACAAAGTGGATAGGAAAAGAGTGACTCGTACCGGCTGGTTTGGAGAAGTTGCAATGGTATTCAAACCCTCATATATGCTCGCCAAGACGGGAATAGCTAAATTCACTCGTCGACCATTCGCCATCAAGGACGCCATCTTAAAAGTACTTGGACGAATGGAGTTGACATCGTTACCAGGAAGAACAAACAAGCAAAGGCAACAAGCTAAATAGGCCGCCAAATAAACTTCCTCATTGAGACTCCTTTAATGCATAGCTTCGCAAATAAGGCATCCTCGGCAGTCGACCACCTCTCGTGAGTTGCAATATCACCAAGAGGGTTATGAGTCGACTTAGGCCGAACCGTTTTCTTCTCTTTACGAGGAGGAGGCGGATAGTACTTAGCAGTTTTCTTGGACCAAAACTTCACCCATTTGTCAATGGATACGTGAGAGCATCGATCATCATTGGCACTTTGAAGCAAGTGATAAGCGTAAAGCAAATACTTACAGGAACGGGGGATAAATCTCTCTCTCTTTTCATCAACTCCGGTAAGCTCTAGCGCGCTTGGTACAACTTCATCATAAAGGCAGCCCGTCATAGGAAGTCCGACAAGTTCATGCAGGTCCCACAACGAGATGGACATTTCCCCGGCAGAAGTAAGCAAAGTATTTGTAAGAGGGCACCATGCTTCGCAAAACGCTTTGACGATATCGGAATTGTGGTCATAAGTAAACAGTGAAGCATAAACAGCATCATATATTTTGAGATGGCGCAATCTATCTCCACATCGGCTAAGCACGTCCTCAGTCCACTCCCAATATCCTTTGGTATAGCGAAATTCTCCGGTAAAACGAAGATCGCCATCCCACTTTGCATCACCTTCAATGATAGAACGGCCCAAAGTGCATAAATGGGCGAAGTCGTTTGATGGTTGGTGACGAGGAGGCTCATGGTGATTAGCTCGTAAAATCCAAGCCTTGACGTTCTTGCTCAATGAAGTTTCTTGACACCATTCGCTCAAAGGAGAAGAATTGGTTAATCTCGGCCACGGGCTCACGTTTCACCACCAATAAGGGTGCATAAACCGCTAACATTGTGCCTTTCTCCAGGGGTTGATTTTGATTGCCAAGGATGATCAAATGGTTCTCACCGGAAGGGGAAGATTTGTCTTTGAAATAAACCATGCTATATGATATAAAAAAAAAAAAAAAAATTTGAGTTGTCAAAAAAAAAAAACTCAAATAAATTAAAAGAAAATATAGCATGTGATATACGCACCCCAAGTAGGCCTCTACGAAAATTATAGAGAAAACCAATTGATAATTGGTAACTCATTTTCAATAAATCTCTATGCAAAGTGATGAAATATTTAGTTACTTGACATGGAATGGGATCAAGAGCATGAATGACTCAAGCCGAATTATGGATCTAAGATTCCAACAACAAAAAAATTCATGATTCAAGTCCAATTTGTGGAGACAATTTGAGCCAAGTATAATTTTCCTAAATTAATCTCTAATGCAAGCTAGATAAGAAAGATACATGATTTTTCTAGCTTAGCATAAAATTGAAAAACTTACTTGAGAATCAAAAAAAAACGAAACCGTTGGAGAAAAGAGACTCAAACGGAACTTCGACGATGCACCGACTCAAAAAAAAAAAAATTGGAAGAAATACGAGTTGGAAGCTTCGCGAAAAATCTGTAAAGAAACCATGAAATTTTCAGCAGCAATTCGTTGGAGCATTCAAGCAAACACCTGGCGTGCGTACTCAAAAATCAACAAAAAAAAAATTTTATTACCGAATTACGCCACAAATCTCACCAAATTCGTGTTGCTGGGTTTATACTGAAGCCAAGGCCCTTATATATACACCCAATTGAAGTATTTTAATTCGAGAAGAATTCGGATTTTCGAGTTATAGTCCGAATGAGAGTTAGAATTTGAGTTGTAATCCAAATAAAAGTCAAGAATTCGAAAGGCATTAGAATTGCATAGAGGTACATGCTTAGTTGCTTTTGCCAAAACCTACTTGGAATGTAAGTAAACTAATCTCAGAATTCTATTTGCCAAGAACCGCCGAGAACGGGAAAGAAAGAAGCTGTCTCGCTGCTGTTGAAATTTCATGGAGCCGAAAGTCCCACACCAAGTAATTGATGGGCCTAAAAAAAAAAAAAAAAACTTTGAGAAGGAATTTTTGTTTTAAAAAAAAGGTGGAGATGCTCTCTCTCTCTCTAGTAGAAATGGGCTCAAGTTTAATACATATGTGGACAAGCATATATGTGGGCTCAATCCCTCCAAGTCCAAGAAGAGATAAAATTAAATCTTGAAGCAAATCCACGGGTGGGCTAGGCCCATCACAAATCTTAGTATATTCTCAAGTGTGCAAGAGATTCAAATTGAATTTCGCTCAAATAAATTCACAGGCATAGCGGCTAATTCAAGCTTGACTTATATTGTCGTGACTCATTCACTTCGAAAATTATTTTTCGAGCATATATTTGTGAACGAGTCTCGAGGGGGCATTTGTAGACAAATTAATTTTGCACCCAATTAAATAATGACAAATGTCATATAATATATTATTTATCAATTATAATATTTTTCTATTTATATTTGGAATTTACTAAATTAATTTCAAAATAAATAGCCAATTTAATTGATATTTTAATATATATTTTGTCATCAAATCAATGGCCGACAAGTGTCAAAATGAAATATTTCGGCCAATCAAATAATGCTTCGCAGTCAAAGATTCCGGCCAATCAGACCGCGCCACGTGGAGCAATTGCATGTACGCTCCAATCAAATCAAGACAAATATTGGTTGTATTTATCTCTTTATAAAATGCAAATATTAAAGAGATAATGTCAAATTGACCAATCATATTGTTCCAAAATATATTATGTATTTATTTCTTTAAATTAAATTATAAAGAGATAATACCAAAGATGTTCAAGTAGATCACAACTCTACCTCTCTGACACCTATATAAAGGGGTCCTTACAACCTCATTTGACACACAGAGCTCGAGACGAAGAGCAAAGCAGAGAAAAATTGCAAATAATTCTCTCAACACGGTTCTTCAAAGCTCAAGAATATTCAAAGGCGTTCAAGGAAAAGATCGAGTCTTTCGTCAAAGGTGCGCCACAAATTATAGCGTTTAATTCGGGATTATATGCACAAAATCCTCGAATTAACGTTATAAATATTTAGATATTATCTCAAGAAGATCCAAGTGGCAAATCCTCTTTCAAATCATCAAATTCCAGTCAAGACTATAGCGTTTAATTCGGGATTATTGGCGAAAGCCCTCGAATTAACGTTATAGAATTCAAATTCAAGTCCAAAGGAGATCTACGTGGAGATTCCCCTTTGAATTAGTCAACTTTGTCAAATATATAGTTTGGAGGAAATAATCAAGGGATAAAATAGAGATTGTACTCACATCGATATTTTAATCCAAATATTTTTATTTGTGATAATTTATTTGTGTTTTAATTTTGCAAACACGATAAAATTAGCGCTCACAGATGTATGTAACACTTGGTGTTTAAGTAAAAATTTATTTGACATGAAAAATTCTTCGAGGTGAGTGAGAATTTGAACAATAGAAATCGTGAGGTTAAAAGTGTAGATTTGTAAAGATGAAAAGGAACAAATACAATCTTCTTTTAATATATATATATATATATATATATATATATATATCTACATCCTGTATACTAAAGTTAGTAAAATAAAACACAAATAAGATGGGAAATGGGATGAGGTGGTGGAATAAGGACCAAGGGTAAACACTCCTTACATCCTTATCAATATATATCTAATACTATATCAATATATGTATACATTCACACACCTACTAACTTATACATATATATATATATATATATATATAATTAACTACAATATATATATATATATATATATATATATATATATATATTTATATATATATTCATAGATTATCTTCAAAAGAGTGTACCAAAACAAAAGA
This sequence comes from Sesamum angolense, assembly GCA_034509725.1. NCBI lineage: Eukaryota > Viridiplantae > Streptophyta > Magnoliopsida > Lamiales > Pedaliaceae > Sesamum > Sesamum angolense. Next base: position 4,384,485 of record JACGWL010000001.1, on the reverse strand, counting down.
AAGACAAAAGAGAGAGACGCGGTGGTGAGAGAAGAGAGAAAGAGGAGAAGAGAAGAGAAGAAAAAGAGAGGAGTGAGGCGGTGGAGAGGTGTATAAAAACACCAAACTTGTCTCTATTCTCTCTTTTAGCAAATGAATACCCTAGCATTTCTTTGAAGAACTCTCCAAATCTAAAATGGGTAAGTTTTCTGTCCATTTCTTATCTGAATTTCGTGAAAAAGTAAGATATAAGACGAATCTAAAGAAAACAACCCGATTAACATGGAAGAGAAGCAGCAGAAAATAATTTGTCCGATCAACCACTATAAATCGTGATTATCTTGAGATATAACGATCTAAATTTAGTGATTATTTCTCATATGAAAACCTTAGAATGTCTACTAAAACTTTATTGTTTTGATAAAAAGTTAAATCGGTCATTTTAATGGGTAAAAGTAATAAAATAGTCTATTGCTCTGTTTCTATTGGAAATCCAACAAAGAGTACTTAAAATCTGGTAACTTGCATTATACTAGTTCAATTCGCATGATTCTTCTGTAAAATAAAACTAGACACATAGGAGACTATATTCTAAAACTATGGTGATTTTTGAAGACTATATGATTTTTGAGAATTAGTCAAATTTTAGTACAATCTAGTATGGACTGCAACAGATCTGAATCTACTATTTTTAAAATCCTCTAAAAATCATATACTCTTCCATAAATCACCATAATTTCAGATATAATCTTCTATTTGTCTAGTTTTATTTTATGGAAGAATCGTGTGAATTGAGCCAGTATAACACAAGTTACTAGGTTTTAAGTACTCTTTTATCGGATTTCCCGCAGAAATAGAGTAACAGAATATTTTCTTACTTTTACCCATTAAAACGACTGGTTTAGCTTCTGACTAAAACTACAAAGTTTTAGTACATATTCTAAGATTTTCATGGAAGAAATAATCACTAAATTTGGACCGTTATATTTCAAGATAATCACGATTTACAGCTGATTGGACATATCATTTTCTGTTGCTTCTCTTTCATGTTAATTGGGTTGTCTTTAGATTCATCTTATATCTTACTTTTCCACGAAATTCAGGCAAGAAATGGACAGGATATTTACCAAATTCAGCTATGAAGAGTTCTTCAAAGAAATGCTAGGGTATTCATTTGCTAAAAGAGAGAAATAGAGACAAGTTTGGTGTATTTATACACCTCTCCACCGCCTCACTCCTCTCATTTTCTTCTCTTCTCTTCTCCTCTTTCTGTCTTCTATCACCACCACCTCTCTCTCTTTTGTCTTTTCTTTTGTTTCTCTACACTCTTCTCAAGATAATCTATGTGTATATATATATATGTAGTTAATTATATATATATATATATATATGTCTAAGTTAGTAGGTGTGGTATGTATACATATATTGATATAGTATTAGATATATATATTGATAAGGATGTAAGGAGTGTTTACACCTTGTCCTTATTCCACCACTTCATCCCCTTTTTCATTTTATTTGTATTTTATTTTACTAATTTTAGTGTATAGGATGTAGATATATATATATATATATATATATTAAGAAAATATTGTACTTGTTCCTTCTCATCTTTACAAATCTACACTTTTAACCTCACGATTTCTTTTGTTCAAATTTTCACTCACCTCGAAGAATTTTACATGTCAAATAAATTTTTACTTAAACCAAATAGTATATACATCATCACACCACTTATCCATGCATTATATTAATAAATGATAATTATGTATTAACGTGAGAGGATGTTACAATCATATACCATTTGAAAGCTTATTATGCCTAGTTTATTATACTCAAACAGTTCTGAAAGTCAGTGAGTATATAATTAAAGTTAGGATTTAATTAGTGAACAATGCTCATACTATGAGGAGTACAGATTCAGGGACGGTAAGGATAATTTTTAAAAATATAAGTACTAATTTTAATATATCAAGATATATGTTGATGGAAAGATAATCGAGTCTGCTTTATAAAGAAGAAAACATAATAAATATCCGAATTTTGTAGAGTGGGATATCCAATGATTAGTGAGAAGTATACGAGTATGATCTAATGCTTTATGAAGAAACTACAATATTATCGATTCATTGATTATACATTTTATAATTTATTATAGGACACGAGAACAACATTTAAGATCGTACACATCATTTTACTATTTAAATAGTTGGGGAAGTAAGGTAAGCATAGTTAATTAGATCCATATACATATATATATATATATATATCTACTTGTCCATATGCGAACTTAATCAGAAATTATCGTGTGTTTAGTTGAATTATATGATTGTCTTGTAAAATGGTCGTTATTGGTTGTGTCTATGGTTGAGTATACTACATATATGTATGGTGATTAATTGTGAGATACTTTGATTTTTTGTTGAATAAAAGTGAATGGTGGAGTTGTTGTGGATGATTGTGACACGTTTTTATTTGATGATTGACTGGAATCAAATAGTGAAATTGCGACACCCCCTCCGTAATTACATACAATTACCCTAACAAACTCATATTTTTACAACTATTGTTCTCAATAATATTTCTAACTTAAATTATCATAAAAAATCTCATATTTTCTTTCGATAACCATAATATTTCTCAAATATAATATCCTAATATTTCTAAAATATAGTTTTCGAATATTTTTATGAATTTTTTTATTAATTATCTTTACTATACAATTTAATTAAATACCAATACATATAATTAAATATTTGATTAATATACTCGATGAAATTGAGTAAATTAATTATAGTAATGATTAGATCTAACAAATCTAGTAATTTAATTAACCAACCATAATACTTTTATATCAAATATGATATTTAATTTGATACGAATTTAAATAATCAATCTCATAAAATATAACGGTTAAACAGTACAAACAACACTTAGTAAATAGACTAATTAAATAATATATTTATATAAATTAATATAAATTAAAATCATAAATTTCAATACCTGTTTCATCTCGCAGCGGCGCATGTATGTGTGTTGTTGATATGTGTTACACTACCTAAATATATTTGTACTGAAATGGAAAAGCAAGCCGGTGGTGGGGGTTGGGGTGGGGGGGGGGGGGGGGGGGGGGGGGGGCGTGCAACTATTCACCCCCCCCCCCCCCTCCCCCTCTTTTCTTCTTATTTATATTTTTGTTATTATTATTATTTTTTATTTAATCTTTTTAATAATTACCATTACGTCCTATCTAATTTATTAATTAATATGATTTGCTCACAAATATTTTTATGAGGTCTAATTTATTCCGCTCATAATTATCAATTAGCCTCTCAATTATGTATAAAATGTTATGGACGTCACAGAAATTGTCATTATGCAGATGATACACTGAGATTGAGTGTCGAACGGAGTTGAGTTATGGAGTTGATAAAATGTGAATGAATTATTGAGATAAAGAGATGACTTACCTAACCTGGGGCATATTCAATGGTTTACGATAATGTGATGTGATTGATGAAGAGTTGTATGTTGTCTTGATAATGTGATATATAATATGAAAAAAATGAATATATAACTAGGTACCATTGGCGAAGGCTATCGTGGTATTCTGGGTAGCGAGGAAATCCTGTGCTGATAGCTACACATTGGGGTGGTGTTGGAGGTGTTAGGTTTGGTGTGTTGTCCTATGCTATGATTGCTATATACTTGGCCAACGTTGGGATATCACATATGATAGATACTCTATTCTGATGATTGTATGATATTGATTGAGATGATGAGAGCCGAAAAAACCATTGAATATGATTCAGTTATGCCAAGCAGGGCCCAAAGAAAATAATTAATAATTAAAAGAATTAAGCTTTAATGATGTATGAATCATGTTGTGGATGATGCTTGATTGTGATATTGGTTTCACTTGATTATTTGTATTATTACTTCCTGATTTCATGAAATTGTGGGATAAGTATCAATTGACTGGTATAATTGAAACGAGTACTTCGCTGGGTATAATATGAATATTGGTTGATTTTGGTCGTGGAATGAAATTGGTCTACGTGCATATATGTGTATATATATAAGCTAATTAACTATACTTACTGAATTCATAACTCATCAAATTGTCATATTTTTTTCAGAAGATGGATCATACCAGTTGTTAGCCGTACAGATGGGTCAGCAGTGTCATCTTAAGTCGGGAGTTCTAGTATATAGACACAATAATATTAAATTGTGACTCAAATTTGTGTCTTATATTTCGTAATAGTTAGAAATTCTAATGAAGCATGTAACTCGCTTGAGGTATTTGTCAAAAGTTGACTTTATCAGTTATCTTATTAAGATAAATATTAATTTGTTAGGATAATTAAATGTGATTATGGAGGGGTGCCACATGCTATATAAAATATTCTAACCTCTTATAAGCCTTGGCCTCTTATTCATTCAAATACTTTAAGAGCTCATTTCTAAAATATAATTCAATATTTTTAAAATTTTAAAACATTTTATAAGATGTTTCAAATAAGATTAATCGAACACCCTCTAAATTTGTAAATATATATATATAATATATTATTGAATAAGAAGTAAATAATACCAATTACACTAGAAATATGAAATAAAAAATTGTAAATAAATCCAAAACGTAAATTTTTATGCAATATTATTTTAAATATAGAAGTTAATGAAGAATGTAAATAATATTTTGAAAAAATTAGCATAGCAGTAGGACCTTGCGATACACATATTGATGCTACGAATGACTAATTAGATTATAAGTTGATTAACAATAATTAATAAATAATTAGTTTAAAATTATTTCACTTCAATAATTTAAAAGTAAAAAACATGAGGATATGGTAGTAAAAGAAAAAATATATCATACACAAAATCATACAATAAAAATAAATAAAATTAAAAACATAGCAAATTGTCAAAAAAAGTTACCAATAAAACATGATCAATTTTATTAAATTGAGATTTCTTATAAAAATCCAAAGATAAAGAACTTTGACTAATTAATTTTGCTTTAGTATTTGATTTTCTTTCTTTATTATATTTTACGTTCGCACTAATTTATTCCAAGATAAAATCATCAAATATAATAATAAGTAAATAAAATGTGAAAATTCAGTTTTAATGATTAAATTTTATATAATAGTATCAAGTTAATTTAGAAGTGAATTACCAATAATAGAATCAAATAGTTTTAAAATTGTTATTATCATTTTTTTAAAAATAAAATTGTATATACTAATATTACAAGGATAAAAGTATAAATAAAATTATGAACTTAACATTTAGCTAATGAGTTATATATTTAATATATACACTTGCAACACACGTTATATGTTCTAATGTTATTTAAATAGATGAAGTATATTTGATATTATATATTCAAGAGACAAATATCATCAAATCCTGCATAAATAGTCAGTATCTCTTATTTTTATACACAGATAATAGAAGAGAGAATATGATAGTTCCTGAGTTGATTTTGGTACTTTATTATAGTTATAATTTTGAATTTATTTTAAACCGATCAAAACCACTCAGATATTTGGAGTCATTTTTTGAACCATATTGAACAATGGGGTCAAAGTGAAACCAAACAACATGAATGAACATCTACAATATGCTCAAGTTCAAAGACCAGTGCTTTTCCATATGCACAGTTCCCTCTCCACACCATAAGCATATCTAATCCAGAGTGGTGAGTATTCTTGTCAAGTTTAAAGAAAAATTACACATCATAATCTGTATAGTTTAACTGGATTACCAGAAGATAGCCATAAAATGGGAGTAGATCTATTAATCGATCCATGCAATTTGAGAACTTGGCTAGCCAAGAACCAAAAATGTCGACACTGATCACAGTGCGATTAAGGGCATATATTGAATGATCAACACGGGGCAAATAGTATGTGCGTTCCAATAATCATCACTTCCGTGCAACATTGACCTGACTAACTCAATTCTACAAACAATCCATGTACACCGAAAAAGTTGCATTTTATTCCGTTCCCACGAATCAGAATTCTCCTCATTCATAGCTCAATTTACTAGTTTCTAGCTCTCTATGTGAAAAGACGAGCACAAATAGAACTATAAACAGAGCTAGCAAGAACAAAATCATCATTAACTGACCCTTTGCACCAGCCTTCTTCATTACCATGGCAACCTTTTTCTGCAGGGAAAGAATCTAATAATGAGATTGCTTGCAAACACCCGTGAGCACAGCCAACTAACTAAACAACAGCTTAATTAAGCAACCATGTTTCAATCACATATTTCATCTATCGCATTTAGACTCGTAAAAGGAGGATTTTCACCTGAACAAAATCAAGACGATTTGACGTGCCTTCCATTTCTGTGCCCAATTCATCTATAATTTTCTCCTGAAATACCACCACTTTGTGAATTGCATAATTTCCCAGTAGGAAGGACTGTTGAGAAAAGCTCACAACCATTCCAATTGTGAAGCTTGAGAAAAGTTTTAATCCAATATAATCAGGCATTCAAGTGTATCCATCAATCATTTGAATATGACAATTACCTGTGCAAGGAGCTCTTCATGTATTGTGAGCCCAACATCACCAATTCTTTGCACACTGGCGCTGAGCTCGTCTAGCTCTTCATCCTGTTGCCTGAAGAACACACTTATCAGAATGAGTAAAATAGAACGCAAGAATATTGCATAAATCTACCTCATGACAGAGATCAAGCATCGTTGGCTCTCTGTTTTTTCCATTCAGAGGTTATCACGAGTTCAATAAAAAAGAGAAGGCTTGCAACAAATATACAGAATATGCACACAAGTTGTCAAACACAACAACATTCATCTCGGGGATTAGCACACCGATGCAATACAATTTTATTCCAGCATAGAAGTCTAGACGAGGTGTATCAGTCCTCCAACGACGTGTACAATTCCTTCAACCAACCTCCAACTTTTTTGTCTTGAAAACACCTGATACGTATTTGCTTTCTGTTCTTAAGTTTTTATTAAAAGTAGCTCCTCTTGCAGCAGTCGAGCAAAAGAAAATCCTTAGGCACTTCATTCCACCAGATCACCTCTCAACGAAGATTTATACACTCACTTGACAGCAACAGATGGAAACATTTGAGACGGAAAATAGCACTTTAGGAAATGGAGAACGATCTGCTCAAGAACAATCAACCTCCACGAGTGACGAAATTGGACTGAACAAAGAAGAAATTGACAAGCTGAGGGATCTTCTTAATTCCCTGAGTGAACCTTCTAGTGCATGTTCATTGGCTCAATGAGGTAAGTTCCATATTTCTTATTCTTTTAGGGCCTATGATTCATCCCTTACTCCTGGATCTACACTTGGGAGCAGATCACATGGCACATAACCCTACCAGGTTTCTTACTTTTTATCCGTGTCTTGGCAAGTGGCAACAGAAAAGTTATTCCTGCAGAGGGCTCAATTGTGACTGTTATTGGTCAAGGAACAATAAATGTAACTCCTCTTTCTTTCAAAATTGTATTGCATGTTCCAAAGTTGTCACTTACCTTGTATCCTTCAAACCACTAAGGACTAAATTGCAAAATAACTTTTTTTTCAACACATTGCATCTTTCAGATCAGGTACTGGGGGTGGTGGTGGGGATTGGAGTTGCTAAGGAAATAAATGGACAATATTATCTTGAGTTAGTGAGTTCAGACAAAGATCAACTATCCCTTTAATGCTCATCAAAAAAAAATTTCCTCCACGATAAATGAAACCTGGCTTCATCACTTTTGCTTCGGACATCCTCATTTGACTTAAAACCATGTTTCCAGCTCTATTCAGAAGTATTGATGTTTACAACTTTCATTGTGACATTTGTGAAATTGCCAAACAACAACAAGTGTCATTTCCATTAACCAATACAAGGTCTTCAAAACCAATTTTTTTTATACATACTGATATTTGAGTCCATCTAAAATTCCCAACATATCAGGTGCTACATGGTTTGTCTCTTAGTGATGATTCTACAAGAACAACTTGGTTATACCATATGAAAGAGAAGTCTGAAATAAACAATATTTTCCCATGTTTCCAGAAAACGATTTTCAGACAATTTAGAGTTTCTATATAAAGAGTTGGGTCTGATAATGCAAGAGAGTATTTTAATGAAAGTATCTCTTCTTTCTTTAAAAAGAAAGAGATAATCAATGAGTCCTCTTGCATCAATACACCCGAACAAAATGGGGTTGTTGAACACAATATTGACATTTACTCAATGTTACACGTGCACATTTGTTTCACAACAGTGTTCCAAAATGTTTTCAGGAAGAGGTTGCTTTCATAGCAACATACTTAATAAGTAGAATGTCATCTATAGTGTTGGGATATCGGAATTCTGTAACTGTTCTTTCTATTTTTCAACCTGATTTTGATTTTCTAAAGTGTTTGATTGTGCCGCATTTGTACATGTTCATTCTCACAACACAGGGCAAGCTTGATCCAAGCTATGTTTAGAAGTCGAATGTCACATGACAACCATTGGAAATTAAAGCCAAAACTTTAGGCTTCATTTCACAAAAAACTGCAATTGGTAAAGATATTATAGAGAAACATCCAAATCCCCTCCTTAATCAATCCTGAAAATACCACAACTCCATGACCAGGTCTCACTACTCAGTTCCTGAAGACAAGTTAAGGGAAAAATCTTATAGTATATGTTTAACCTCCTCTTGCCCCGCTATTACATTTCCAGGTTTTAGGGATTATCCTCATGTATCTACCATAGGGTAAATATTTGGAACTATAATCCTCATCCTAAAGCCATATGGTCCTGAATTTCTGCTAGTCTTTAAAGCCATTGCCAATTCCCCAGTTTCTTGACCTCAAAAAGTTCAAGGACAGTCCCAATATATGTATCTTCCTCTCCTTCCTCCCTCTCAAAGTGTTGAAGGTAAGTAGTTACATCACATCCATCCTTCAGAACTCCTATTTGTTCCGTTTTGCTAACTCCTATTTAAGGAGTTCAATTTACCACTGCAAAATCTATATGCCCTGCCCAGCTAAACCTTCCAAGTCTACGCAGCTCCATAATTGTTCTAGCATATCCATAAACTTTCATGGTAAACCACATATTATCAGACCGAAATAGACATCGCGTGGACTCATCCCACCACAGTTCAACGGAACTGGAATATGATTAGAGAGTTACCTTGTAAGCTAGGAAAATGTCCAGTCTGAAGGAGATTCAAGAAACTTGGATGACCCATCAAAAGAAAATCCACTAATATCTGTTCACTAAAATATTATTCCAAGTTTCCAACTGGTTTATAGCCCCAGATATAACAGAGAAACTAGCCTCTATGTCTCAACCAATCAATAATGACAAAGTAGTCGAGGTTTGGCCCTAACAATTTGCAGCACTATTAGAAGAACTTAGGAAACTAAGATATGCCATACAAATTAAGATTTGCAATAAAGCCAAATTTACAAACACTAAATAATGTTCTAACCATAGGAAGAGCTTGTGATCAAATACATGTATAATATCCAGAGATTTTGTTCAAACTCCAAAGAGTTGCTATCAGTAGAAATTTCCTATATGAACCACATTTACAATTAGCTTATCTTATGTTTATGTGTTGTTCAGAGTCCTACCACCCTAGAAACTAAAAAGTGTATGAGCATAATTATTAATGGCACGCCATGGTGCAAACCCAGCATCATTTTCAGAAAATGGCGCTGGGATTTGCCATGGCGGCAGAAAGGCGCGCCTCAAGCATCGGAAGAAAACTGGGCGAAGCCCAGTTTTTTTCAAAGACGCAGCAGTGGCAGAGGGCGGGGTATGCGCGCGAAGGCCGCATCGCGCTAGGGATCCGGCAGCGACGCTGATCTGGCACTTCGGCGGTGGCGGCTGCGCAAAATTAGGGTTTAGAAAATGAAGAGAACTAGGGTTTCACACAAGGAGAGAGAAAAAAAGGAAAAATAAAAGAAAAAGGGAATAAATATTTAAAAGAAAGTACCAGAAAAATGTAGGGTTTCTTTAAACCACAGAATAATGTAAAAGAAAAATTAAGAAAAATACAGAAAAGAAGAGAAAATCCCTTACTAGTTGTTTTGCACATTTATTTTATGATTTAATAATTTCTAATATTTATTTTTAATTGTTTGTGTAATATTGAAGTTAAAAGATATATAATATAGAATATATAATTTATTATGCAAATTTGCACCGTACTTTAAAAATGCGCGCGCGGTGCCATGCGCCGTGCGTCATGGCTCCAGCCAGGGCACCGTGCACCTTTAACAACTATGTGTAAACCATTACGAGTTTCAATTATAAATAAAACCAAGAAAAACAAGCAACATAATCAGGAAAGAATCAGGATTTTACATCAACAATATTACCTTATCAGAAGAAGCTGCCTGTCTGATTCTGATGATATGAAATCATCGTTGCCTTGTACATTGTACTGGTTCGATTTTTCAGCTTGATGACTATTTTGAATCCTCATAAGTTCACGCCGCATACCATTGATAGTAGAGGTGCTTGTTCCATTTGACTCGTTCTGAGTTACTAAGGATTTCTTCACATTTCTCACCTATTGATCAAAATAACTTTTAGGTTAGGCAAAACTTAATGAAACAAAGAACAAAAGAGCAATGTATAAGCAAATCACTTGAACTTCAACTGTTGACGCTAAGCAGAAGTACTTGAATCTTTTTACATCTGCCACCAAAAAAGAGTAAACAAGCTCATGAATAGTATGATAGCTGATACCTGAGTGCGAGCATTGCTAGTCCATCTTCTTCGTTTATCAAGCTCCACTTCATCAATACCATACCAAGAAGGATCCTTCGCTGCAACAGCAATTGTCTTGTCCAATTCATCCACCTTCCTATCAGGAAACAAATTTTCAGTACTGATATTATAGGTATGCATTATTACCAGAAATTCAAAGGGTAATCGAGAAACTTGTGCAAACCAGTATTAGATATCAGTTGACTATAGCTACTGTTACATCAGTATTTGAATCCATCATGGATGACATGATGACAATATGACTGAACTACTTTTAGAATAATGACAAGACAGGCAAAATTATCAGTATTTGTTGCATGAATGTAAGATAAGGTTTTGTTTTTGAAAATAAGTAAAATAAAGAATGTCGTCCACAAGTGGAATGCTTCAAAAGTGAAGATTATAACGAACTTCTGTTGTACCTCATGCAAAAAATAAGAAAGTAATCTGATCATTCACTTACCTAAAGAAAAAGTCTCCTGAAAGTTTCATATTTAAAGTCATACCTGCCATTCAATGCTCTCACATCCAGCAAGAAGCTCGTTAGTGAGACGCAGTTGCTCTCCACTATCTGAAGGCGTTCGTTCCCATTGGTGAAACGTTGAGAGCAACTTATCAATCTAATTAAGGCAAAAGTTGGGTGGTTAGATTAATATTTCAACCAATGCAAAATATATAATGACCAGAAGCCAAAATAGATGTGTCTAGGACAGATTCATTCATAGCTCACACACATCTGAAACAAAACGAAGCTGGACGGTGCTCAAATGGGAAGAATGAAACTCTCATTCTAAGCAAAAAGCAAACTCATTTCACTTAAATAAGCAGAAATCTCAAGAGATAAGGAAACAAAGAAAATCATATATTCGATAAGCCCAAAATTGATGGAAAAAATGTTCCAAGAACATACAGGTCCAGGTTGATACAAGCAAGCAGAGCATATGTTTTACAATTTTCCTTTCTGGGGTCAGATGGACATAAGCAGGTATGCCAGTCAATAAGTATGTGAAAATTAGAACTTTCAAGTTATATACCTCCAATTATCAGATGATTATAATAATTATACTGACCTGTCGATGAAACAAGTACCATTATTTTTAATGATTCATATAAAACTCACAAATTTCAATTTATTCAATTATCATATAAACTTTATACTTTTATCCATTTTTTAGAAGAAGAAAAACAAAACATCCTTATAACCTTTGCAGCACGCAATTAATGACTAAGCTTATGCGGCAACCTTCACATTGATCGGTCCGACATATAGATCAGTAAACTAAATGTCATCGAGACCCATGAACATTTTTCACATCGAATCCCTGAGGAAGGGAGGTCGCGAGAGAGGTGAGGAGTGATAGTACAATGAGAAAGACAGCAGATATAGAGAGCGAGTAAGGCGATGTAATATGATCATCTAAGACGAAGAATCAATTTGTATAAAGCTAATAGAGTTATCGAACATATCATACATATAGATGGACATAGTCTATTCATAAATAGAAAAACTACTAAAACTAATATGGATAGAGTAAAATTATTCGCCAATAATTGAGAATGACAGAGAACGATCGTGGATAACTTAATAATAAACAGGATCGAGCAGTAAAGCATAATTCTGTTATGATATGTATATTCAATTTAAGTGAATGCAAATAAAGAACAAATATAGCTATACAAGAATTCGAATCTCCTCTGAATATAATATAAAAAGAGGATATTAGGTAATCATATATAGATTCGTAGAAGACAATATATTTACGGCAAGTCAAGATAAGGTAGCAAATTTTATGCAAGGGCCGAACATAAAAACACCATCATAAATTGCAAGTCGCGATCATCATAAAACATAGTGTAGCAGAACACGATAACTGGAAATCAATAACAGATATGGTATTACTTGGAAATTTAGTAATGATTTATACCTAGAAGAAAAAAAATACAGATATAGTCAGAGCTGTGGGTTGCGACGTGATGGGAGTTAGTCGATGAGGTTGGTTACTTTTCATTAGTTCTCTATTAAGAAAGTCAGAGTTTACGACGTTCATGAGAAGCTGAACAGGCTGGCACGTGGAAGCAAACCCAGATTAAGCATTTAACGATGATCAACCGCTAGAGTGATGAATATATCGGTGAGCTATCATATCGAAACTTGAGGCTGGCTATGTATGATAAAATCCGACTATTTTTATTCTGAGGTGGACAGTAGTATAAAATTATTTGGTTAAGATTAAACAAGTAGAACCAGATTCGAAAACATTAAATACTTCTATAGAATTAGATACTGAATACGAGAATAACGATTAATTTTGATTGAAAATGAATAAAAGATACTATAGCAAGAACAAATCGACGATGCGTTATTAAAGGATAGAAATTAGAGAGTACAATAAAGATCTAAAGATCAGGAAGACTATATAAAGAATGGTACGAATCATCATTGCTTTCTAATAACAAATGATCGAAAGAATTATATTAGTTATCGCAAGATAAACATATAAAAAAAAGAACAAATCATAAAAGATAAAACTGACAAAGGAAGAGATAACGGAAGAGAGTACGATATAATAGCATGATGGAGTATGTAATTTAAGAGGTTGCAGAATATCTAAATATTAGAGTAGAATCAGAGGAATGAATATAATAGCAATAAGTGGAAGTGATGATAACCTGAAATTAGTATATGCATCAAGATTGTTTGAATAATATGTCAGCGAGTAAGTAATTGTAAGCTTGAAAGATATGTATACATATGAAGAGGATGCTAGTTTGATAACAGATCGTGATGAGTGAAAGTAATGTTAATTTATTAGTTAGAAATAAAAGAAAGTAAAAAAAAACATAAAAAAAGAATAAATTACGAGCTACTTCTCATATCAGAGAATATCTATGGTACATGAACACATTGTAATCATTAGTCGTCGTATGATTGGATAGAAATACAAATAGATAGAGTAGTAGATAGACATAGAAAGCTGAAGTATAGTCCATTCATCTAAGAATAATCTTCCAGATCATAGTATAAGCATACAAATATAATGAAATTAGGCTGTGGATGTAAATAAATGAGATATGGAAATAAGATGAGTATATTATTAAGAGCAACCTTTGATTGAGACTATAAAACTAACTAGTATACAAGGGTCAAGATCGATATATAATATAGATTGGAGACTGAAGCAGTATTTATAACGGTAGAAAGATGAATAAACGTACCTACAAATAGCATATAAGTCAGATTGAAAGACTCATATAACAGGATAGATTAATATATTGCATTATGTAATGATCTATTATCAGGATTTTTAAAAGAAATAAATGATAGTTGTATGACATAGGCAGATGTAAGAGTATGAGTATTCAATATATATAGACTAGAATGATGAATGTTTAGATATAGATTGGACTATAGAGTAAGTACATAACAGTTAATCAATATATAATTGTAATATGAGGGAGCGTAAAGTATGTATATAAGTAATAGATAATAGATCATGATAGTAAAGAGAATGATAGTATATAGAATTATTGAATCATATAAGTAAAATAGATTAGAAGAATCTCGTAAGTTAGTAACATGAGAAAGACATAGATCTTGTTTAATGATATAAGCTTAGAATTAGGAGAGATATCTGATTATAATGTGGATTCTTGATATTATATGTTTAAATGAAGGCAAGAATCAAACAATCTCATTATATGGTGTATAGTAACAGTAACAGAGCTGATACGGACTATATGTATATAGTATTTATCTCATGACCGACACAAACGAAAGGTTATGCGAGTGTATACTGATTTGTTTAGATAAAATCTTAGGGGGGCAATAGGATTGTTAATATACGATGTAATCCGAAAAAAAATGAGAGAGTATAGATGATTGAGAGAAGATAGACTATAAGAGAGAAGTAAAAATATGAATATGTATAAATTGGAAAACTGTAATCGAGTTAAAAAAAAATTCGTGGATGTTTCCAAAATCATTAATAGGGGATAGCATAACAGATGAGAAAACAACTAACATATACGTATAAGAATTATTTGTTCGCAACCTAGTAAAAAGAGCCATAGCACACAGATATAGAGTTAATTACCAGAGGAGCTCATAACGAGTTGCCATAGGATAAGGATACAGATATCAGCTACACTCACAATCAACAACAGGAATACTATGGCAATATCTCAAATATCAAGAGTATAGAGGTAACAAGTAATTTAATGGAGCTGAATGAACAGTTAGGAGTACAGTATTACTCTTGACTTGAAAACAACGATACTTAAAGCGGCAAGTAATTCATAATACAGTTATAGTATACTTTACAGAATAATGGTATAATGTAAAAAGAAGTATCATAATAATTAGCAATATGTAATCACATTCAAACTTACGTGCAAGTAATCACTCATAAGAATCACGAATCATGACCCTACTGAGTAAAAGATGAGTACAGGAAGATCCATAATTAAATCAGGGAGATGACAGATCAGTATTGATCTAATGACATTATCTAATATAGCAATCAAACTACAAAGAATAATTAATAATTAATAAGTTATAGGTCATAAATTATTAGGTGAAATTGCACCATAGATACAACATCATTAGGATAAGTAACGTTCAGGATATATATAAGCTATAGACTATGAAATCAAATTTACAGATGAAAATAGATGTATAGCAAATACATGACAAAAAGAAGTTAATTGAATATCACAATTAATCAGTACCATATAGAATATCATGGAGCATATGCAATAAGATAAATAACTCTTATATTAAATTGACATAAAGGGCACCAAACTCTATTGGGCTTAGCGGGATTACAACATCATATTTATAAATTAGTAAGAGACGACATAGTAGATAACTTGGTACATGGCACAAAACGTAAGATCTTAAAAAAGCAATCTATGTATCCTAATCGAATAATATAGATCTATACAAGCACATCAAGAGTGACAGATAATCATTCACAGATGATCATAGGTATGAAGATGTACAAATAAGTACAAAATCAAAATTACTTAGTTACAAGATAAATTAGATAGACAATCACAATATTACATAGAGTATGATGGATCATTAATGTTGAAGAAGTATAACAAAAATAAATATGGAATGATAAATAAAATATTATGATAATAGTATATAAAAGTTTCGAACAGAGATATATTATATTTGTGGTAGAATACGGTGTATTGATTAGGAATGTAAATATATCGTTATCTTGATGGATGTATGAGATTAAGATTAAATCAACATAATATTTAATCGTACGATAATGAACTAGATAATAAGTATGAATATGGACTATGATATATTATATATTATGCATATTATCATAGTTAGAAAGATAATATAGTAATCATGATAATTAGTAGATAAAATATCAAAAGTAATATATAGTTTATAACAATTACAATGTAGAAAACTATGATATAATTTTTGTTTTGTGGAGGACGAATGTTTTTAATTGGAGTGTATTCCTAGACTGATTCGGTTACCTTGCCTAAGAGTTTAAGTTAACTTCCTCATCAGGCGCAGGGCAATATACACACCGTGATTATTGGAGTATAATAACAAGGATTGATTGAGCATAGACTACAGATTGACCGTAGAGACAAGTTCTAAAACAGAACGATAATTCATCTGTATTACAAAGGCTTATGATAGCAGCAATTTCATTCAACTAATGGGTAGAGTAAACCAAGATATCGATTCTAGTTCGTTGTCTTCGCCGCGCCATTTCTGCGTTGTCGCTCCTCCTTTTAGCAGTGGACCACTGCCAATGTGGGCGCCTCTTCCTGGTAAACATAACCATCCGAATGGATTCAAACATTGGCTCCTCGTCGAAGATAACTTCCTTAGCCCATAGCTCGATCGAGTCAACTCAGTCGATTTGACTTAAAAATGATTTTGTACACCAAATTCTCATATTATTATTGCATTTAATATATGTTATTACACTTACCAATTAAAACAAATTTATTGTAAATGCCATTTAATTGAATGGAATATTTTACAATTTATACAAAAAATTTTAATTTAAATAAATTCGTCAAATATATTTTATAAGTAATTTGAAAAGAACATCCGTAAAAGTTTTTTATTCCACTAATAGTGTGCATCAAAATGCACAGTGCGCCGAGTTGGGCTAACTCAACTTAGGATCGGATTGGACCAATAAACAATATTTGGAACCAACTCAACCCATTGGCTTAGGGCCACCTGGTCCTGGACCGGGCTTGGGCCAGGCCTATTGGGTTTCTTTTTAAGTTCATTATATAAATATATTATATATATATATATATATATATATCTTCTTAACAATTATTTTTCTATATATCCATTTTCATGTAATTTAATTTATTATTTATTTATTTCAAATGACAATTATAAATTTAACTAATTGTTTATAAAAAAACCTCATATCATAAAAAATAAATTATAAACAAGCATATTCGGTCCTGATGCAGATCTGGTCTGGGCTTGGTCTGAGCTTGTTGTTGTTTGTTTATATATACTAGTACATATAGCACACTCATATGTGTGTGCATAATAACTATGAATTTTACAAAAATATTACAATTCTACAAAAAATATATATTATTAAATAAATAAAAATAGTAAAAATAATAAGAAAGTTAAGAAAATTTATTGAAAAAAATTAGAGAAGAAAAAGAAATGTAAAAAGTAGTAAAAAAACTACAAAAGGTAGTTAGAAAAGATTTTGATGGGTGGGGAAATTAAAAATCATTAATTTATTTAAATATTTAAAAAAAGACACAAACCAAATAATTTGGACACCAAAGAGACCCTCTTTATTAATTATATAGTATAGTATAGATACTAGCCCTAGTGACACGTCGTTCCTACATGCATATAATAAATAATCTTTTATGCTTTAAAATATATTATAAATAAGAGTAAAATACATAAATCAATACGTTATATCAATGAAAAGAAAGAATATAATAATTAAATAATGTAATTTTTGAAAAGTTGAATAAGTTAGTTATTTTATCATGAAAGATTTTTTTGACTTCACAAAAAATTAGTACAGTTGTGTCATTAACCGCCGTTTATGGGGCAAACAATGATGAATCAATTAAAAAGTTTGATTTTGGAATTGCTCGGCATTATTAGTTGCATTGATAATGAGAGGAGATGATTGTAGTTGAATTGATTATGGTTCTATTAAAATGTAGTATTTTTTTACTATTTATCATATATTAATTTTCTATTCAACCAATAATTAAGTTTGGGATTATGTACTTATTTGTTGAAATTTCTAAGTTCGCTGAAATTTTCTTCTTTTTATTTTCATAAAATAACTAAGTATTTGTTGGATTGTATAAATGATATATTCGTTGTTTTATTTATACGTACTCTTATATAATTAAAAAACATTATATGTGGCATTTTTAATTTGGCAAAACTACCTTTTAGGTATTTATTATTTTTTAAAAAAAAATTATGGTCTTTTTTTTGCTCTGGAAAAATATTTTTTGCTCTCTAATAAGTTTTTTTTATCACATACATATATATATATATATATATAATATCCAACATTTATATTACATAACTCATTTTTTATGTTTACTTAAAATAGAGATATACATTAAACAAAATCTACAATTATAGAAACTATATATGCAGTTATTAGAAAAATTATAATTGACTATGCCGCTTAATCTCTCAAAGTAATTATACAAATTGATATTATTTTTATTTATGGATAATTATACTCTCCTCTTTCGAGGTTTTGTGTATTACACTTAAAACCCTTATGATTTGGAAAATTACATCTAGCATTTGCTTTCGTCTAACAAATAAGTCCACTTGTGAGTTAAAATTCATATTAACAAAACCAATTGAATGAAAATTGATATTTCTCCTTGATTGACTCATTACTGATTTATTGCAAGTCAAATAATTTTTTCAGACTACACTACTCTTATAACAGTGAAGATATATCCCATCACATGTATTAACACGTGGAAATGTAATAGGGTAATTTGGTTACTAAAAAATTTATTTGACCTGCAATAAGTCAATAATAAACTAATTAGGTTGTGTTTCCTTGCAATGATTAGGTTATATAAGTGAAATAATACAACCTAATTAAGCATTTACTTCAATTGATGGGGGCCCGAGTTTCCCCCTAGCCCTGCCGATTTTACTGTAGCACAGGAATAACTCATCCTTCATTTTTTGCTGAGATGACTTATCACCCATTTAGTAGCTATGTGAAAAATCAACATTGCCCCTTATTTTGAACTTAAATTTACATTGTTAACCTCGTATCATTCACTACACTTAGGACAAGGAATGAAAGTGTAGTTGGGCATATTACACTTCCTACCGACATCGAAGAAGAAGAATTGGTGACTCAGGTGAGTGTTATGTCCGAACTCCACATGTTATGAAATGATGTTTTTTCTTCAATAATTGTTGCAACACCCACAAAACCTTACTTATTTTAGCTGCAAATCAAAGCAAAAACCCTGATCTGTGAATTGCTTGTTCGGATTTGATTTTGATTTTGTTTCAGTTTTGTCGTTGTGCATAAATCTGGATACAAATTGTCACCACATCTACAACCCTAAACTATACATTTCAAACTTTTTTGGGATGTGCTAATTTAAAATAATAAACAATATTATACTAAACAATATAACTAACATTGCAATTATAAGTGAAAGTGTACGCTTGACAACATACTCCTTGCGTAACTCGGCACGCAGCAGTGGAACTTCCTCAATTTTCTTCTTGTAGACATTAACACTATGTTTGGATTAAGTTTTGAGATGGGCCAAAATCAGTCAAATGTTTGTTTTTAAATTTTGGACACCTTCACTTCGTGTTTTTATTTGTTTTGTGTTATTTTGGTCTTGTAACCCATATGTAAACCATTTTATGTGTTAAATCTAGAGTCCAAACCTGACCATTCATTGCCTACCCTCTTCTCCCTTTTCAGGCGCCGTCTGCCCACACCCCCAGCAACGAGGTTCCGTGCCCACCGGATGCTGCGGCTGCCACCGCCAGCACCGCTCGCTAGGCTGGCCATTCGTTCACGGGTTTTCTGTGGTTGTCTCTTGGAATTTTCAGTCGATTTCGAACCAGTGTCAATTTCTCCAAAACCGGTGGCTATGCGGCCCTTTTCCACCGCTTGCCTTCATCGATTTCTTGCAAATGAAATTCAATCATTCGAGTTTGAACAAAATTATTCAATAATTTTGTTTTACATTGTTTTAATTTAATTTACATATTCTGTTAATTTTTATATGCTCATGTTGGTATTTTGTTGTTAAGTGGCCATTGAGGCAATCGATGTGGAATAGGAGAATTATTGATGAAAATTGTTTGTACGATCCAACTTTTCTGATTTTTTACTGCAAGTGGGTACAATTAACACCGAAAAATACGAACAAAGTTTGTTTTAGTTAGTACATAACAAACATCTATTGCTGACTTTTGTGCGAGTCTAATCCATTTGTATCTTATATGTTGTGCAGATATGTGCATTATAACTGAACAATTCCGTAGAAATTGAGTGCCTCATATGGCACGAGTAAAAATATTTTCTATTTTAGGTAATTAACTATTCACCGAGTATTTCATTCAACTTTAACTTGAACGTAATATTTGAGAAAATTTTAAAATATTTGGACATTATACCACTACTGTGGGCGTAATGCAAAACCGCATATTGTTCGATTTATCAATTAAATCTTTTTACCCTAAACATGAAGGCCAACAAAATCATTTTTAATAAAATAATGTAGTGCATGGAAATTTTTTATAAATATATATTATTGTTTCATATAATCACATAAACTCCACACCAAAGCAAATGAGTTTTATTATTTTTTTTACATTATTGTATTATATTATATTAATATTGAATATATAATATATGTTAACTTTAATAAAAAATTATTTAACAAAATTATTATGATCTTATGAAACCATTGACATTAAAGATATTAAATATCAATGCCACTGAGTAACAATATTAAAATTTCTACCTCAATGAAATACTTTACCAGTTTTGTATATTGAGGACAATATACTAGTAATTATACCTCATTATAAATTTTTATTACTTTAATTATCTATTTAAATTTATCACTATAAATTTAACGTCTAACGAATATATATATACCTCATTATAAATTTTGATTACTTTAATTATCTATTTAAATTTATCACTCCAAATTTATCGTCTAACGAATGTATACTATAGTGCATTTAACTTTAATTATAAATTTTTTGAACTTGCACTATTTAAATTTTTGTACTCAATATATTATTGTATATTATACATTATTATATATATATAATATAATACTAAAAATACTTGATTTGACAATGAACAGTCACATTTGTCTCCAAATTCTAACATTAAACATACACCACTTATTTTAAACTGTTTTATATTATCTCAAACACAAATCCAAACATACCATTTATTTCAAACACACACTTATTTTTCTCTCTCTATCTCAAAAACACCAAAACAAAACACTCCAAAACCTAATCCAAACACTACCTAAGCTTCTTTAGTAATCCTAGAATCACAACACAACTTCGGGCACACATTGGAGGATCCATCCATTTAAAAGCTCCATAATATGTACCCTGTGTTGTTCCAATGAAAAATTGATAAGTGCAACCAAATAAATTATAACTATGCATATAGTTTATAATTAATTAAAAACTGATAAAACACAATATTTCAAATGCACTCCACTAACATTAGTCCCTGGGCAACCACAGAACCTCCGTCCAGGATTTGATGTAGTCCACGATGATTTTGTAACAAAATAATAACCGCATCGGCAGACAACACTAAACCCAGTTCCAGATGATGAACTATGTCGACGTGTGGCGCCACCAAAGTTCTCCCCGTCAAAATTACCGAAGGACCAACCGCGACTTGAACTCCCTTTATTTGAATTCATATTTAAAAGCTTCAAAAAAAAAAAAAAATGACATTAAAAAATAACATCTTGTCATTCATATCCGAAATATACATACCCATAGCTACAACAAATTAATAAAAAAAAATTCAGAATTGCTTTCATATTGGTTTTCTTACATCACAGTATATAAATACGAATATATTTTAATGAATATTATAGACTACACATACTCATAACTACAACACATTCAAACACTCCAAGTTCTCTAAAAAAACCCATCAGATTTGGTTCTTTTCCCAGTAATTTTTTTATACAATTTACTCCACAGAATTACATCATCCACATATTATAGTCAAGGTAAGGGTCACAGTTTTTGAACGGCCGATTTCTTCAACGAATATTAAATATTAATATACCCAAACATAAAACATAGTAAAATAAAAAATGAAAAAACTGATTGTGCGTTGCAAGAGAGTTAAATAGAAATTGAAGCTATTGATTTTTAAGAAATAGAAGATTACTTGAAATTCTTTGAGCGGTATCGCAGCGTCGAGTTACTCCTCTCCACTTCTAGGGCTCGTCTAGAATTGGAAAAAATGGGCTTTCGATGTGTACGAGGCAAAAATGTGGAAAAAAAAATATCTTTGGCCAACAAAAGGCATACTTGTCATTTGCACCCTTTTTATTTATAATCAACCAATATAAACAAAGGATAACTTATACTCCAATATTTATTATACACCATAGTACATACTTAATAAACAATCTCGGGTTTTTTCATCATTTATTTAATAAAAGATAGTCCTATCAAATATTTAATCAAATCCAGGAAGTAAATGGGGCCTTAGGGTTGATATAGAGTTTTTTCTGATGTTTTTGTTAATATCAATAAATTCAGTGAATTTTGACTAACGGAGAGATTTATTTGTTAGACGAAAACAAACCTCACGGACGCTAAATGTAATTTCTCAAATCACAGAGAATTTACGTGTAATTAAATCAAATCTCATGTAAAATGTAATTATCCCTTTTATTTAATTAACTTTTAAAAAATGTTGTATACTTATCTCAAAAAATTATGAAGATAAAACCTTTGTCGCATGAAAATGGTCCTATACAACGGGATACATGTCGGAGACATATCTAATACACTATTGACATATTCAAAAATTGAAAAAAAAAAGATTATTTTAATCGAGCTTGAAGAATTATGCTTGAATTTGATTTGATTATTATTCAACTCTATTTTTCTATATATACATACACACACAATCTTCAGTCATATTCATGCTAAGTATATTTTTTATGTAAAGTTTATAGTAATATGTAGAATATTAATATATAAATGTACACATATACGCCGTCTTTTAAAATATAATATTCATATTTTTTGAAATTTAATTATATATCATATTTTTTTCATGTTGCATCCGTGCAAATATCTATATATGCAATTAGGATTGAAAAATAAATTAAACTACTAGATAATGATTTAAATAGATCGATAAAGGCTCGTTTTAATTCGATTGGTTAAATTTAATATATTAAATTTAAATAAAAAAAATTATTTACTAAATTTTCAAACTTGATTCGATTAGTATTAACAAAATAAAATATTTTCAAAATATTGAATTACTCGAGCTCGATTTATTTTTGATCAAATTAAAATTTTGAACTCCCATACAAAAAATTAAAACTTTGAACTCCATTAAATTAATAATTAAACTAAATTTAAATGTTATTTTAATATTGATAATAATTTAAATAAAATTAAAAATAATAGCTCCATACCCCTAAAGTTTGGTGTAATTACATATAAACTCTTTGTGGTTTGGAAATTACATCTAGTACCCCTGATGTTTGCTTTCGTCCAACAAATTAGTCCCCCGTTAGTCAAAATTCACTAAATATGCTGATATTAATAAAAAATTAGATGAAAAGTGATATTTACCCTTAGTTGACTTAAAATTGACTTATTGCAAGTCAAACAATTTTTTTCGAACTAAATTACCCTTATAACGGTCAAGATATACTTCCTCACATGAAGTAACGTATGAAGAAGTATATGAGTAATTTGATTAAATAAATATTTTTTTGACCCGCTATAAATCAGTAAGAAGTTAATGTTAATATTATCAAATTCGGTGAATTTTGATTAACGAAGGAACTCATTTATTAGATAGAAATAAATTTCAAAAATACTAAATATAATTTTTTAAATTATAAATGGAGGGGAGTGTAATCATCGGTAACTAATAATTTGTTCGACTCCCCTAATCATTTGCTGCCGTTAATGCAACATAGAATGAAAAAAGTTTAAAGAGCATAGCTTTTCTCAACCCCTCCTCCTCTCTCCTATGCCAATGATCTCTCTGATCAATCACATTCACACAACCTCCCTCTCTTCCTTCCTTCTTCCTCCTACCTCCTATCTGCTTAATCTTTCCCCCGAGCAAAATTATATATTTATATGTATCGTCATCATTTTCACATTTTTCTCCCGCATTTTGATCACATTTTTCCTCTATTTATGCACGGATATATGTTTACGTCCTGCTGATCTTCGTGGAATTCTTGTACAGCATCCTTCGATTTGAGAAAGAGCCTTTGGTGGTTTTGTGTAAGCTTTTGTTAATTTGAAATGGGCGGCTGTTGTTCCACCACAAAGGTGAGTGGTTCTAATAGCAACACTCCTTCTGCCAACAAATCATCCGTGAGCATCGTCTGCCGGAGCCGCAGCTGTGCCGCGGCCTCGAAGCCGGTCTCCCCCACCCCTTCCTCAGTTACAGCAAGAAAACAAGAAAGCTCCTCTAATAATCATCATAAGATAAATGAAAGTAACCAGCAGAGGCATTCTCAACAGAATGTAAAGAGTAGTTCAAGAAGGCCAAGTGGGGTCATTCCCTGTGGAAAAAGAACAGATTTTGGGTATGATAAGGATTTTGATTCGAGGTATACGATTGGGAAATTGTTGGGCCATGGCCAATTTGGTTATACATACTTTGCAATTGATAATTCCAATGGAGACCGTGTTGCTGCCAAAAAAATCGAGAAGAATAAGGTAATCATGTTCCTACATTTTCCATTTTTTTTTACATTATACAGTTATCCGAACGAAGGGTATCTATAGGCGTTTCATCTCCCCCATGGGAAACTGACTGTCTTTCCTCAATTTATATTCAATTCCTTGGTGATATTGACGTGATTTCTTGCGATTATATGAGATTGAATTTTTATGATTTGTCAATCAGCTCTTGTAGATGGTTCAGTAACTTTGACATGCAAGTGAATGTTTCTGAATGGTCCATTATTGCAGTTAGATATTAAATGATCACCTGTTTGCAGCTAACGTCTACTTTCTCTTCTTTTTGCCCACATCCATCCCTAGAAAACTGGTTACTAAGGAGGAAGGATATCTCACCTTATAAACACCCGTAGGACCCCTCTCCCAACTGATATGGGTTGGGGATATTATAACATTCTACCCCACCAAATCCACACACACCCTCATGTGGTGTGGCTCCCCCTTGGTTGGCTCTACATCAGACACAAAGATTACCCTCTAGGCATCGGTGGGGCTTAGTTTTGATACCACTCGTCAAGGGCCCATATCCATCCTTAGAAAATTGGGTAGTAAGGAGGATGGATGCCCCATTTTATAGATACACCAAAAACTTTTTACGACCGACGTGGGATTGGGAACTTGTAACAATTGCCCACTTTAACTTTATGGGCAAAATGTTAGGAGATAAAATTGTTAGGTTGATTACCTACGTAAAATGTATTACTTATATCAAGATATATTTGTCATGAAATTTGATTCTTGTTCACCTCGTGCATTTATATGAAGAACGAAGTAAAAGTTAGATTTCTCTCTTTGTTAATGCTCAAATTTGAAATTTCCTTTCTCTTTGAGTTATTGCTCAGATTTTGAAATTTCCTTCTTGTGAAGGCTGTGGATTAAACAACATCCTTAATTATGTCAGATGGTTCTTCCAATTGCTGTTGAGGATGTCAAGCGAGAAGTCAAGATCTTGAAAGCATTAGCAGGTCATGAGAATGTGGTTCAGTTCTGTAATGCCTTTGAAGATGATTCTTATGTATACATAGTGATGGAGTAAGTTTTGGTTAAAATTTCGTTTCTTACTAAAACCATCCTCAGATAAGTTGTTATTACTGAACTGTATGTGAATGAGTTGTTATCAATTTTTCAGGTTGTGTGAGGGTGGAGAATTGCTAGACCGTATATTGTCAAAGTAAGCATACCTGACATTTTGATTTCAGCTTCGGGGTGTAAACGAGTCGAGTTCAAACTAAGTTTGGTAAAATACAAAACTCATGCTCAACAGAACTTTAAAACTTGAGCTTGAGCATGAAAGAAAGTCTCTTGTTTCAAGCTTCATTCCGTTCAATAACAACAAATAAAGATTAAAATTTTTGTACCAAAAGAGTGAAATAAATTTGAAAATTGAAATTCTCGTTACTTTCTGGAAGTATTTATTTTACAAATTAGTTTAATAAAAAAAGCACTTTGTTTGGATTCAATTACTAAAAGATGATCACGCTTTTATGTCGGAACTAATAAAATGCTGGAAAGAACGAGAGTAGGTATGAGTATGAAATCGGATATTAATAATTAGATATCGTCGCACGTGTTTCCCGCGAGCATATAAAAAGAAACTTGATGAGAGATGATAAGAAAATAGAATTTTGTTAAAAGAATAAATTATAATAAATATGGAGAAGGAGAAAAAGAAATGCGGGGTAGTGGGCAGTTATGATGAAAAAAATAATTATAAAATTATTAAAAAAATATTGAAATTACTAATCTGACCAAATAATTTTAAAGAGAAAAATTGAAATGAAGGGGAAATTGGGGCAGTCTAAATTTGGTATGCTCAAATGGTTCTCTTTTATAATAGTATAGATAATCCTTCATATACTTTTTATTAATTTATATTATATATAAATATTGACTTATTGAGTATTTTATGACATGCATGCATTATATAACTTAATGGAGATGTTAAAGACTTGTATTACATTGTGTACGCATAACTTAGTAGAATCATATATTTATCAAATTAAGAATATGAATATATTTTTTAGAATAATCTTATTTATCTTATAAGATTGTTGGAAGAAAATTCTTATTTTTTTATTAAACTATTTAATAAGTAATATGATTTACACATATATGTATGTGTATATGTACACAACACCAGAAAGAAACTTTTCGAAACAAAACAAAAGAACGTGAAAAATAGATTTAGTATATGATAATTTTTATATTTTCAACTATTTATCAATAAGAGAAGATTAAAAATCAAGCATAGGTTCATTTGTTGATACATAAATTAAACAATGTCATGAGAAACTTATTTATAATTTTCATTGTTTTTCTTATTATTATTATTATTATTATCTTTAGTATTGATTTAGAGATTTTCAAAATGGACCCTGTGTAAATTTGATATATTAAGTTATTATTATTTCTTTTGAATATATCTTTTCTTTTTGCAATTTCATTTGCCTAAATGTATTTTGGATTTAACTACAGAAGTAAAGTGGAAATAAGCTACAGAATTGATGCCAAATTGTAGTTATTTTAAAAAAAATATAAGGATTTTAAAAGGATGCAGTATTTAAATTATTTTTATACCTTTTACTGGAGAACATTAGGGAATATAGCATAACATTGTTACTCTTACTATGCTAATATTATGATGATGTGGAGTATAAAGTTTCAAAGTGTGGGAAAGTGATTGGAAGCCATGGGAATATGTTTTACACGTTATTTATGTATATCTGATATAGTATTAAATAAGAAAAATACTAGAATAATCTCAAAATAATTTTTTTTTATCTAAAAGATTCATTAAAGTATTTTTAATCCAAACTACCTGCTCCAACATTTTAATCTAAAAAACCTGAATATTAATTTTTAATTTATTATAGAAAACATTATACTTGCTCTTCTTAAATAATAAGTTTGTGTGTATTTGATATATAACTTTTGTTAACTCTTAATGAATTTATTTATTTGTAGTAAATTTTTATAAAATTTAATTTTTGAACTTTAATTTTTGAAATTTCAAATTGTTTTTATCAATATAATTTCATCTCAAAAAATATTCAAAAAATATTTTTTATTTCAAATTTTAATTTTATTTCGGGGAAAAATGTTAAATACTTGAAGAAAAATCCCAAATCAATTTTAACTGCCTGAAGAATTTTTTTTTTTTTTAATATTTTGGAGAGACAATCTTCATTTTTTCAATTGAATGAACTAAAGAAGATAATATATCTGAAAGTTCAATTCTTTTTTTTGTAAAAGTTGTACTACAAAGAATTGGTCAAGACTAATTTTGTCCAAAATAAAGTAAAAGTTAATATTTAGATTTCTTTCAAATGAAAAAAAATGAGGGGCCGGATGTTTTTGGATCAAAAAGTTTTTTGATAGATTTTCTAGATTAAAAAATTTACTTAAAGGGGTTCTAGTAAATTTTCCTATTAAATATATATTAAGTATATGCATTGTTTTAAAATCATAGAAAGACCAATTGGGGAACAGTTTATGCGAGCTGTCAAGTATATGAATGGTTTTAAAATCATTAAAATACCGAACCAGGGAACAACTTATGTGAGCTTGAGCTTTCTTGCTAGGACGCTCCAATCATGCTTGAAACAGCTTGAGCTCCAGTCGAGCAACGTCGGATGGTTGTTGAGCCGGCTTGACTTGTTTTACACACCTATTTTATCTTTTGTGTTGTATGAGATGCCCATTTTCCTCAAGTATATGCATCATTCTAAAGCTGAGCCCCAATTCACTCTTGACAGAACGGACAGCCGTTACACAGAGAAAGATGCTGCAATTGTTGTAAGACAGATGCTGAAAGTTGCAGCAGAGTGCCATTTACATGGTTTTGTACATCGTGATATGAAGCCTGAGGTGTGCGGCAAAATACTTAATTTTTGATAGACCTTGCTTCTTGATTTTCTAACTTCTATTTTCCCTCAGAATTTTTTATTTAAGTCCCGGGAAGAGGATTCACCCCTAAAGGCTACAGACTTTGGTCTTTCAGATATCATAAGACCAGG
Source organism: Sesamum angolense (assembly GCA_034509725.1). Classification (NCBI taxonomy): domain Eukaryota; kingdom Viridiplantae; phylum Streptophyta; class Magnoliopsida; order Lamiales; family Pedaliaceae; genus Sesamum; species Sesamum angolense. The sequence continues at coordinate 4,355,703 of JACGWL010000001.1, read as the reverse complement.
TATTAAGATGCATGCCTGTTGCTGTTCTCTTGATTAACATGAATGCTATGCTCAATATTTTTTTGGTGACTAGATCACTTCTTCTTTTTCCAAGTTCAATATAGTATGTTTGTCTGTTAGATATTTTGCTTTACACATATTTGTTTTATTTTTGTACAAATACTAATCATAATCTGGATCACAAATTATTCATGCATCTCTTTCTCATGTCTCCATAAACTAGCTAGTTTATGTTCCTTTAGAAGGTTCTAATTTTCTACTTGTTTCTTTCAAAATCTTCAAATTTTTATCATGAATGCAGGAAAGAAATTCCAAGACATTGTTGGGAGTGCATATTATGTTGCTCCAGAGGTATTGAAGCGTAAGTCTGGCCCAGAATCAGATGTTTGGAGCATTGGTGTTATTACTTACATTTTGCTCTGTGGCCGGCGGCCCTTCTGGGACAAAACTGAGGATGGCATATTTAAGGAGGTAGGACACCAGTTTTTTCGTGTTTTATATAATCTGATATTCTTCTATGGTCTCTTAATTATCTGACTCTCACAGTGAACTTTCTTAACTGGCTGTATTAACTAAATGTTGAGTACTTGTCTCCAATTATTTTGTCTTTGAATTTCCATTAACTCCTTATTCTATTACTTATTCAACTGCACCAATGATATAATAGTAAATAATAATAATAGCAATACTAATAAAACAAATTAATAATGGATCACATATATAAAGATGTGTTAGCCTCGTTCAGATGATTCTTTTGTAATGTATTTGAAGAATTTTTCCTCGATACCCAATGATACATGTATCAATTGCTTCCTTCAGCATCAGCCATTTATTTAAGATGAATTTGAATAGGTTCTAATTGCATCTTTAATGTTTTGTAGGTACTTAGAAGGAAGCCTGACTTTCTGCGGAAACCATGGCCTGGAATTAGCAATGCTGCTAAAGATTTTGTGAAGAAGTTACTAGTGAAAGATCCGCGTGCCAGACTTACTGCAGCCCAGGCCTTATGTATGTTATGCTGATTCTCAAATAACTAACATGTACTCCTCTGAAATATACTTAATAACCAGAATAACATGTTTATAATTATATCCATTACTCAATGAAATATCTATCAGCTTCTTTGCTTCTGATGTTTCTAATAGAAAGTTGGATGCAAAGTCAAATGTTCCTGCCCCAAACTGAGTCTTATTTAGTTTAGTGAAGAAGTTGGGACAAGGCATAACCCTTCACCAGCAGTAATTTTGTTTCTTGGAAGCACAAACCTTCAAGTAATTTTGATCCTTCACTAAAAGAACGAGTAACACATCGTCCAGACTTGTAGAAGCTTGCATTGTCCTTTTTCTACAAGATTCTAGTAGAGCTCCTGTTTTCTAGCTCTTAAGTTCTTAGTTTCCTCTGTTAAACAAGAATTTCTTAATTCTCTCAACTTTGTTTCCTTCACCACATGTACTTTCTAGTTGGGAAAATGAAATTATGGCTAGAAGGGAAGAAAAGTGCCTACAAGATGAAAATAGCTGCCTATTTTGGTTGGAGGAAAGAATGGAAGAAAGGATTTAGCAACTCTTCTAGCTTCCAAAGCTTTAGTTTGAGAGCTAAATAGGTACAAAATAAGTTCACATATGATTGATTGTTTGAAAAATTCATCTAGCTTGTTTATGTCCTTAATTTAGTTATTGAAAATGTCACTATTCTTTTTTATTTGTCTCTTTGTATGTTACAGTCAAATATCCTCAATCTTCTACTCCTAGAGTCAATCCTAACGACAGGTCTCTCAAATTGATAGTAACTATTATTGTTTGAATTATTAACTTTTACCGGAAAGAACTGTTTTAATTTTCTCAAAATTTTATATTTCTTGTGATTATTAGATTGATAACTTAGAGCTCCACCACTAGGTATTCTTTAGAAAATTATAGAAACTTGTATTTTGGCAAAGATTTGGGGTCTTCAGGACTAGTCTCTGAAAGATTTTTATGATGATCGCATATATTGGAAAAGGATTGAGGTTGAATTGGGCCAATTTATGCACGAGTGCGTCATGTCTACCTTCAACTGTTGGGTTCAAATAATTCCCTTATTTATATGTTCGTCTATATTTAGCTAGGCTCTCTACATTTACTTTGACTTGCGAAAGACAATCATAAAACTGACAGGCCAAGCTCACTACCATCTGACCGTGGTAGTTGGAACAAATTCTCATATGCTCCCCTTTGAAGCTAACAGATAAGTGATTTACTTAAATGCAACTTTAGGTTAAATTGGGTATTGCTACTATGAGAGAATTAATTGAGCGAATCTAAGTTCCAAGATCTAGAACCTGAAACTTAATGTGAGGAAATGCATTTTCTCTTCTGTATGGCCTCCCAAAAATTGGAATTACTCGTACTTACTGAAAGCTAGTAGTTGGATGATAAAATGTATGTATGAAAAGTTTCTTAAAAAACATCTATCTCAATTTTGAGTGGTTAATTGTTCGTACTGGTTAATTCGGAAAATCTTGTGCCCTTTCAAGACCCCCTTAAATTGTTGATAAATTTTCAGTACATTACCAGAAAGTGTAGTCCCTTTGCCTGTGTTCAGTTTAGTAGACTCATTTCTCAAACTCGTCCAGCACATCCATGGGTTCGAGAAGGAGGTGAGGCTTCAGAGATTCCACTGGATATTTCTGTTCTATCCAACATGCGGCAATTTGTGAAATACAGTCGATTTAAGCAGTTTGCACTTCGGGTAACACAATATTTTGGATTAGTTGAGACTTCTGGTGTCTGTGTATTATGATACAACTTCATTCTGATCAATTCATACTCCAGGCATTGGCTAGCACACTTGATGAGGAGGAGTTGGCTGATCTTAGAGACCAGTTTGATGCAATTGATGTGGATAAAAATGGTGTCATTAGTCTTGAAGAAATGAGGCAGGTTAGTTGTGAGAAAGGATTTATATAGGTTTATTAGTTTCATTTATGTGCTAGTTTCTCATAGATGCAGTATCCAAGTTCTGGAGCTCTTTCCTATTTGTTTTTTCATCACATGTTTTTTTTGCAACATAGGCCCTGGCAAAGGATCTTCCTTGGAAAATGAAAGACTCACGTGTTCTTGAAATCCTTCAAGCAGTATGTTTATCTCATACTCACAAGTTTATGATTGTTATTTTGAACTTCCTTCCTTATCTTGATAATGCAATTTCACTTTGCACATTTTGTGTCCATTTTTTAACTTCATCATTAGTCTGGATTAATGATAATTGTGATCTGTTTATGTGAGCAGATCGATAGCAATACTGATGGACTCATAGATTTCTCAGAGTTTGTTGGAGCTACGCTTCACGTCCATCAGTTGGAGATGCACAGTTCAGAAAAATGGCAGCAAAGGTCGCAGGCTGCTTTTGAAAAATTTGATGTTGATAGAAATGGATTTATAACACCAGAAGAACTTAAAATGGTAAGTATGTGCTCAGTCTTTTTAGTGGTATTGGATAACCAAATCCGAAAAGTAATGAAGCATACTACGTGCAAATTCTCTCTTTTCGTTTATGCTTTTTATCCCCAAAATGTTATTGCATTTGACGGAGTAGAGTCTGGAAATTAACAGTTGGTGTATGGCTGATTCTAGTTGCCTATTGTCAAGGATTGCTATAGAACATTTTCATTTTATCTTTGCTTTTTGCTAGGCATGCAATGTCTTGCTAGGTTGAGATTGTTACTGATAAGTATATGTTGGGTAGATTTTTATGTGCTTGTTCCTATAGTTTATTTTCTTCAGAAAATATCCCTCATAAACATTTTCATCCTTGTTAGTTTACAACTTCTACTTTCTCCATTTTGTGCAACAGCACACAGGTCTAAGGGGTTCAATAGACCCGCTTTTAGAAGAAGCAGATCTGGACAAAGATGGGAGGATTAGCTTACCAGAATTTCGTAGACTTTTAAGAACTGCAAGTTTGAGTTCACAACGCCTGACCAGTCCATCTGCTAACCATTTAGGGAAGCTATAGTTTCAACGCTGTCTTTTGAAAGCTGTGAATTGTTAGAAGAATGAGAGTGTCTCAAGAGCTCATCCTGCAAAAGCTTTTACTGGGAAGTCACCCTCACATACTGTTCCTTTTCTGTTGATATCGAATTTTGTTCTGTAGATCCCTGACCAACCATGGCTGTTGGCAGTCTGATTTCGAGCTCATCAAGCCAATGCATGCATTGTCGAGGTTGCTGTAGCCCTCAAGATTATTGGCAACATGAAGAGGATTTCTCACTGTAAATTATGTGTTGATGCTGCTGGATGTCTGCTCGGCCTTACGAGATGTATGGATCGATATCAGCTGTTGATGACATGATATTGCTGTATCATTTCTTGTATTCCCTCTCCGGTATGAGTACTGTATTCACATCTTATATGGTGTTGAATCAAAAGGAGAGATAAAATTGTACGTTATACTTACATGTATTATCCTTTGTGTTAATAGCATTTTACCTCCTCATGGGCAACAAACTCCTCAACACACACACACAAAAAACAACACACAAAAAAAAAAAAAAAAAAAAAGGTAAGGCTCTTGAGCATCTAAATGTTTTCATATTCATTTTAAACTTGATAACTATTTTGTTAAGGATCTAATGCCTTTAAATATGAATGTACAAGTGTTTGTTCTATTGTGAAAGGACAACTACACTCTTAATTAAAGTAATCTATTTAGTAGTCCGAAATTCCTAATTATTTTAAAGGATTAAAGGCAATTTTATCCACTAACTTCAGTCGTTTTCCATTTTAGTCCTGTAATTTTCTATGGTTCCATTTTAGTTCTATACTTTTTTAAAATCGTGCAATTTGGTACATTGGTCGAAAATTTTTAAAAACCATTGAAAAATTGCACATGGCCATCACGTGACTTTTTAAATTGGGTAAATCACTTTCATTGGCCAAAATACTCTTACAAAAAAGAATGACGTGGATCTTTTATCCATGTCATCTGGTGATATGGAATTGGGGGAAAACACAGGAACCAACTGGTTTTATAAGTGTAGCCCCTTCTTCGATTTGGCCCAAATTGAAGAACCCTAAAAAAGCCCCATTTCGCAAGCAACCCAAAAAATCGCAAACTAATGTCAACGGTAACAAACGTGACAGAGTGCAATTGTTGAATGGCAGTCGTGATGTATACGTCATGGACGAATGAGAATCCAGGCAGGAGGTTTCTTTCATGCCGAAATTACAAGGTAAAATTTGTGCTATTTTAACTTAAAATTCTAGTCTTGAAAATTAGATTTTGGAGTTTTTTTGGCAGAGAAGAGGGTGTAGGTTCTTTTTATGGGAAGACCCCCCAATGTGTGAAAATTGATAATGGGTTTATTCTTTTTTTTTTGGTCTGTCTTTTGTTTGGGAGTTGGGCTTCTCCTACAAATTAATTTTTCATGTTGTAATGGATCTTATGCAATGGGATTGTTGTAATGCAATTGTAATTGTTGCAATGTAATATCCGTATTTTAATGAGATGAAATATCTCTATTAGTAATTCAATTTTCTTGTTTTCAAATTGCCATAAACTGTAATTGAAAAGAAAACAACTCATGAAATTGTAGTAAATGGACATAGTCATAAACAATGAATGAAATTTCTAACATTCACATGTACAGAGAAAGACTGGAAAATGACATTCAAAGGCCAAAAAATGGTTGTGATGTTTACAGCAACTGATGTCAAAAGACCATAAAATATTGTCATTGTCAAATACTGTCATTGGCTAATATAAATTGGCTTCAAAACTAACCAACAGGACCAGACAAAACACAACTATTAATGTCATCGTACTCAACTAGCATTCACTGATTTAAATTTAAAAACTTCTGCTCTCTATCTCTTGACTATTGGGTGAGTTCCAGATTGTGGCCTTGTAGAAAATGATGACAATATTTGCCACCCTCTGAAAGGTGGAGGTGATTGGATTGTGACTCTTGGTTGTAAAGTTGATTGTGGATTAGTCATTTGTAGCTGTTGAAACATTGATGGGCCAGGCCTATACACTGGTGGAAGGGGTGCAGCTTGAGGTTGCATTTGATCTTGTGTTAAACATACTTCAGGTTGTTCCTCTGTAGTATGCACTTGTAAGGGTGGGAGAATAATTATATGCTGAGTTCCCTGTAATCATAATTAGAAGTCCTTAGCAGTGAGATTCATATTATGTGAGCAAAAATAAAACTTCATGTGTATGTGCACTTATAAAGTAATAGTACTTCAACATTGTTATAAATAAGTTTTTTATTATTTATTTGTAATTGCTTACTCTTTTCTTGAGTGTTTCATGTTGTCCCATTTGATTATGTCCAACTTCATGCTCTGCTTGACCTTGTCATACAAAAAAATGTTGGCAGTGTTGTGCCTAGGCTCTCCACAAGTGCTACAAAGCATTATTTTCTGATTCTGTCTGAGCTTCCGCACTTGTGGTGTCTTTGACTTCTTTTTCCTCTTGAGTGTAGGCTCATCACTCTCTTGTTCTAGCCTTTTTGGGTCTGCTTACACCTATTCCAAAGTTTGGTGGTAAAGGAGGTATGGTGCAGGACTTATGCCACATTCCTTCACGGCTCATTGGTTAGATTGTAGGTGCTTACACTTTTTTTTTAAGTTTCTACACTGTAACATTCATGGACATAGACCACTGGATCCTGCTTTTTGATGATAAATAGCACAATAGGCATATTTGCAGGGAATGCCTGACAATTGCCATTTTCTATAGGTGCAACTTCTTGACCCCAAATCCACAGAATGTTGTCTCCCATCAAAACATGAAGCTTGATAATGCTGATTATTAGCTTTAATTGGCATGCAATAAAAAATCTTGTTTAATTGTTTCTGTAGGATTTCCTGAACTTTAGGACACAATTGCTTCTTCCACTTAGTAGCACACCTATCCATGTTCTCTTGCATCCTCCTCCTCATGAGGTATTCTCTAGTTCTTGCATCCAGTATACAAGCATTGAATATCTCACAAACATTATTCAACAGCACATCACAAGTGCTAATCTCACTGAAATGAGATCTAGACCATTGATTCGCAGGTTATCATTAAACTAATCATGAGTAGCTTCAGATAACTTTTTAATTTCCTGCATTCTCATCTTCCACTCATTTACTGTACAAGCTCTAGCAGCATGCCACAAAGCATTTTTAAATGCTAAACCCCAAAAACTAGCAAGCTTAAAGTTGTTATGTAGGTGCCTCACATAATATTTGTGATCACTGCTAGGAAAGACTTCTTCAAAAGCTTGCATTAGTCCCTTTTGTTTCTCCGACATGAAAATGTATTCATATTCTCTGACTATATTCAAATCATGCTTTAGGATTATTTAAAACCACTCCCAAGTCTTTCTATATTCCTTATCAACAACTGCATAAGCAATAGGGAATAAGTTGTTGTTAGGATCTATCCAATTGCAGTCAGTAAAATACCTCTATAAGGCTCCTTCAAATGACACCCATCAAGCCCAATGATGGGCCTACAACCAGCCTTAAACCCTCTCTTTAAGGCCCTAAAACAGACACAGAACCTGTTAAATCTTGTTTCTCTCATGTTATCTTCAGTCTCAACAACTACAGTAGAACCAGGACTTGTTCTTATCTTTTTAGAATAGTCTCACAATCTACTATATTGCCATTCAGGAGCACCCTCAATATCTTTCAGTGCTGCTTTTTTTGCTCTATAGGCTTGATGTCTTGAAGTGTCCACTCTAAATCCTTTCACACATCTTTTTGGATTAGATTTAAATTTCTGCAAGTACTTATCTTTCAACCAATTTGTCTTCATATTTTTCACTTCAAAAATTTGGGGGCATGAGTGGTGAGATTGTAACAGATTGATCTGGAATGTCTCCTAATTCTTTACTATAATTACATGCAACTTCCATTAACAATCATCATCTCCACATTCAGCATACACCCTTTGTTTATCATTTTTAGTGAATTTCAGTGTCATTTTAGTCTTGATTGCATGTGATTGCAGGGCCTTTTTAAATTCTTGTTTATTGCTAAACATCATCCCAATTTCAAATGTGGGGTCATATGTTTCTTTTTTATTAAATAGAGGGTGTGAAGTTCCCCCATCCTCCCCATTATCTGAATCCCATTTTTTATCGAAGTCACCATCATTATCCACCACATCTTCTTCTTCATCCTCACTAGACTCATTGCTATTTATTGAGTCACTAGCATTTTCCCCTTCAACCCTCCCACCTTCATCACACTGTCCTTCATTGTCATCCTCAACTTATTCATAATCACTATCAATCAATTCATCCCCCTCAACAACCTTTTATCCCTCTCATCACCCCTCTCAACACCTCATCACCCTCACCCCTTATAGCACCTTGACCACCCTCACCCCCTACAGCACCATGAAAACCCTCACTTTGCAACTTCAGGAATATCCCCTTCCTCAAACCACTTCAGTTTCTGCAAGCCTCTCACCCCTTCAACTTCAACATAAATAAACATCTCTATGTTATTCTTAATTTTCCTCCAATCTCTCTTCATATCATTGTTATCAACTAACAATTTAAAGCCTCTATTAGCAATTGTATAAAACACCCTACCTTTCCCTAGCCCGAGACTATCACAAAATAAGTTTAAAGTCTCAATATTGATCTCCTTAGGTAATACATAATCGTATTTACAGATACCACCCCCCCCCCCCCCATAAATAGCTTCAGGGACATGTCTCGCCAAACCATTATAATGTAGAGACAATGTAATTGAATCACTGTTGGGGTCTGTAATTAAAACGCAAAAACACAAAAAAAAAAAAAAAAAAAAACACATTTACAATACAATAAAAAGAATCATGTAGGGGACCACACCCATTAAAAGCATAAACAAACACTGAACAAAAAACGCTAAAGAAACCTAGCAAGGATCCACATAAACAATAAAAAACTACAAAACAATGAAAAAAGACTACAAACCCAACAAGGGTCCACATAAAAAAAACATTACAAAACCCAGCAAGGGTCCACATAAAAAAACATTACAAAACCCAGCAAGGGTCCACTTTGTATGCATACAAAACGACGAAAAAAGACCATGGAAAACATACGGTATTGCAGAGGAGGCGTACCCACATGCCTCTCGTGCCCTTTGAACACCATCGTTCTCTAACCAACGCTTCTATAGGGTTGAATTATGCTCTTATTCACAAAGGTTTTAGAAGCAGTTATTTTAGGGCTAAAGATCGAAGAGGAATTAGGGCAGATTTAGGATTGACTCACGTGTATTGGGGGTGATATTTTGGTTTCCCCCCAATTCCATGTCACCAAATAACGTGGATAAGAAATCCATGTCGTTCTTTTTTTTTTTAAATTCATTTCATTGCCATGTAAGCATGTTTTGTCAAACAAAATAATTTTCTCAATTTTAAAAGTCATGTGATGGCCATGTGCAATTTTCTGATGGCTTTTAAAAATTTTCGGCTAATGTGTACCAAAATTGAGCGTTTTTAAAAATGTAGAGGAGTAAAATGGAGCCCTAGAAAGTTACGAGACTAAAATGAGAAATGGCTAAAGTTAGTGGACTAAAATTGCCTTTAGTCCTATTCTAATTTACTTAGAGAATGATATATTCAACTTAAAAAAAAATATGCAAATAATATTTCAATGCAATTACTTTGCTAGAAGAAATCTTAACTATTCTAGAAAGATTTTAACTTACTATAGCATACTAAAATTTAAAATAAATAACACATGAATATATATATATATATTATATATATATATATGTAATACTAATCTAAACTTAAATATCTATATATATATAATAACGAATAAATATCAAAATTTAATTGCAAATAAAAATTATCAATGTTATTAAATCAGAAATAAAAACATTGCATAATATATTACAAAAAGTAAAAAATATGTTGCTAATCAGCATCAAATATTAAAAAAATATCTAAAAGTAGAATTTCAAAAAGCAATAATTAACATGTTAGTTGCAGACTGAACTTTAATATATAATTATAACTTTCACAAATGAAGTTTTTCAATGGTTATAATAGATTGAAATTCTCATAGAACTATATAGGGTTAAAGAATACTTTAGTCCTAACTTTGTTCCGACTTAATTTTGGTCCACTAACTTTGTAAATATCAATTTTTATCCATTATCTTTCCATAACAAGTAAATCTAGTCTTTCAGACTGATCATATTACCCTTCTTACCGAAGAACTTTTTCTAGCCCTAATACATGCTCAAGTTTGGCCCAACATGCTTCCGTATTATTATTAAGCTTCCATAAAGTCATACCTTGGTTTGACTGCCTTGCTTCCGGGTATCCCAAGTCCTCGGTTTTACGGACTTCCTCCAACCACACAACCGCAGCTGATGGTTCGCTGGCACTTGGTTCCTTCAGTAACAAAACAGCACAGCCCTATTTCGTTTCCTACCTTAGGGCGTAGAAGATACTTCCGAACAGAGACTTAATAAACTTTGGGGTGAGCAAATCGGACAGAAGCCTTTTTTATTGAAGAAATATATGAAATATTACATAAATATTATTTCCTCCCTTGGAGGAGACAACTGTTTAGCCTCTCATGGTGTTGAGGGCCAGACTCTTTGGGGAAACCCCCATAAACTAAGAACTGAAAAAATTACAAAGATCGGCACTTGGAATTTTGCTTTGAAGAGTAGGGGAAAATATTTGATGCTCCCTTTCTGCTTCGCTGCTTCCTTATTTATAACCATCCGCGGACTTCAAATGCGGATCTCAGACTTGTTTTGATGACGTCCTCGCGTTCGTCATCTGGATGACGTCATTGCTTCCGTCATCGTCCTTTCTAGCTGTATTCCCAAATGGCTTGTCGGCCATTCCCTCGCTAGCTGGCTCTAACTGTTGGCCTTTGTCGTTTTCTGCCGACAGTCTTCTTTTTGAATTGTTACATCCCTTGCTTTTCACTTGTTCTTGTAAAAATTCTTCCTTTTACCTTTGTCCGGGTTCGGTTCAGGTTTCTTTTGGGTCACCCGTATCTTTGTGCCGAACAGTGGTTTTTCCTGTTTCTCGCAGCAAGGGCATACATGGTTATGCCATTGCCCAACATGCAACATGTTGCATGCCTTCATCCTTGTGGACTCGGTTGCAGGCAGCTTGTTCTCCCATATAAGCATTCGTTTCTTTTCGAACATGCTTTCTGCAAACTCAGTGCTTTTTCCTGTCATGGAATTTAACAGGAATGATCCATTAACCTTGTTTGAGAAGATCTTGAATGGATACTTGACTTTGTCCATCTCGGTGAGACAGACCCATAAACCCCAAGCTCTTCTGGTGGAAATTTCGTCTTCACTAATAGCTGACACCAGCGGAGCTGCTTCTGTGGTAGCTTTGATTCTGTTAAAAGCCAGCATGTCTGGTCTCTGTAGCTTGATGAAATGAAACGCTGGATGAGACCATTTTCCTGCCATCTCTGGAGCTGCTGAAATGAATTTTAGCTCCAGGATATCTCCTCTCTTTAGGTGGGGATTGTTTTGCCATGAATCATAGACCGCCCCACTAATCCATTCCGGTAATTTGGAGATTTCCGGAAAACTTGGTGACATAGTATGAACTGAAGCCAGAGCTCCAAACTCATACCATTCTCGAACTTCTTCAGGCTTTGATCCTTCCATCATCCAGACCCTATTATATTTTCCAGAGGTCTCGATAATGGTCTTGCTTGGATTGACGCCTTTGCGGGAAATTAATTTTTCCCACATCCTTTGATAGACCTGCCAAGCAGAAGAAGATGAAGAAGATAATTCATTAGTATTAGTCTTAGAAGTGTCTGTCATCGGCCTAAGACTAATCTCTCCCTCTTTAACCCCAGAGGTGCTGGGTTGACTCGAATCATCAGAGGTTTTCACTTCCTGTGACTCGTTTGTCGCCGTTTCACCAGAATCTGATGATGGCCTTGTGCAAGCAGTACTTGAATCTGCCGCTACAGGTTTAGAGTCCTGTACTCTAAGTGCAGGTTTAGAGCCCTGCTCTCTCAACTCGCGAGTCATCACCGAGGGCGATGCTTTCGAATTGGTTCTTGTAGAGCGTTCCATAGCGCCGTTGAAGCTACCAAGGAACTCCTGATATTTGTCTGGACTTTATCCAGATCAGCTCTTTGGACTTGTCCGGCTACCTGGGCGTTAACCGCTAGCCGTCTAAATTCTCGGTCAAGCTCCTCGAGGTTTTCTCTGAGGTGCCTGAGTCTTAGCATGACGGAGTTTGCTTCAGATCCCTCCATCTCTTGTCAAGAAATCTGCAAGAACATTTTCATGAGATTTAATAACGACAATATTATAACAATAATATTGGCATTCAGCTTGCCATCTGATAATACGTGCTTTCTCAATTTTTGAATCTAATTTGTTTTTTAAGAAAGCTTTAACATTAGTATTATCAACTTTCAATGTAAATTCTTTAGCAAGTAAGAACAAAGGCCATTTCTTAAAAGCCTTCCAAACCGCAAAGAATTCTTTCTCATTGATGTGCCACACTTGGGCTTGTTGTTCAGTGAACAACCCTCCTATGTATCTACAAGGTTCTTCCCCTGTAGTAGTCTTTTTCATGAGCACTGCTGCCCATCTGTAGTCATTGGCATCTGTGTAGATTACCAATTCATCCTCGTCCTGCGGTATTGCAAGTTTTGGCAGATTATTGCAAACCTGCTTTAGCTCACGAACCCTTTGTGTATGGATTTCCTCCCATTTCCACTTTGCACTTTCCGTTTCTTTCAAAAGTGGCCGGAAATCCTTTCTGTATTTTGCAAGATCCTTTATAAAGATACCTGCAAAATTCACAACTCCCAAGAAGCTTTGTAATTGCTTCTTATCTTTGAGTACATCTGGAAAATTGCGGATTTTTTCCACAATATGCTCCTGCAACTCAATACCTGCTTCGTCAATAAGAATTCCCAAAAATTCAATCTTATTGACCGCAATAGTAGCTTTCTTCTCAGAAAGTACTAAACCCTCTTTATGACATGCATCAAAAAATATTTCTAAATGTTTAATATGATCTTTTATATTTTTAGATGCAATCAAGATGTCGTCAATGTAGACAAACATGAACTCAAAATAATCTTTAAAAAGATTATCCATTTTCCTTTGAAATATCTGGGGTGCATTAGCTAAACCCATTGGTAATACGTTCCAGATATATTGACCCTGTGGTGTGGAGAATGCAGTAAACTTCTTTGATTCATTCTCCATTTTAATCTGATAAAAACCAGATTTGCAATCAAATTTAGAAAACACTTTTGCACCTTTAATGCAATCAATTAAGTGCTCTCTACTCGGGATGTAATAACCATCAAATTCAAGTATTTTATTAATACCTTGATAGTTAATTACCAACCTGGGTTTACCTCGCTTTATCTCACCATGATTTCTTACCAGAAATTCAGGGCTACTGTATGCAGAGATTCCAGGCTCGATGAGTCCAAGGTTGATATGCTCTTTGATAATGATCTGCATATCATTCTTGTCCTCCATGTTCATCTGGATGGGCTTGTATCGAACATACTCATATTGCATTCTTCTTTAATCTTTAGAGTAGCTTCGATCTTGTCCTATCCACCATGCCAGAGGATTTTCACTGAAATTTCTCTGGATGAGTCGCTTGACATTTTCGAGAGAAAAAATGCTTTCTTCGCTTATGTCCATTGTCTTTAATTCTACCAGAGCTTCCCTGAGGTTCTTGATTTCTTCCTCAGATTCCTCGTAGAAACTATCGCTATCGATGAGTCCATGTTGCCTGAAAGACAAGAGAACTTTTCCAAATTTCCTTTTATCCTGCATTTTTGGATTAGTCAATTTGACATCGAAATCACCACGCTTGCTGCGAAAATTTATAGGCATTATCCTGTTAAATGCCTTTTCTCTTCGCATAACCTGTATCTCATTACCACAGTTAGTAGTAAAGATTAACAGATTTCTCTGATTATCCTGCATATATCTTGCAAATGTTTGAATAAAATTATTACCAGCAAGATATCAGCACCTGTATCATGAAAGTAGATGGAGGTGTTTTTACCCTGAACCAGGGCGTTCCAAATGCTCCCCGATCATGATTTTTGCCTCTCGAATTCCTGTATCGAGTATCAGGATTTTCTGTGAAAAATCCCTTCCTGCAATAACAGGTAAGGTTTCTCTTGCTTCTTTAGGGAAAACTCCAAGCTTTGCTGTGCAAATTCCTGATCCTGGGTCAATATAAGCTGCAAAATATTATGTCTTATATTGATCATATAACATACCGACAGATATGTATATAGAAAAGGGGCTTGTCATTCAATCCTTATGGTTACACCATCAAGACTAAACTCCATACCGTTACCTTTTATTCCCCATGGTTTATGCTCTTCGAGGAAACTTAACCCAAAGTCATACACCCATTTTCTCGTCCTGCAACACCTGTAACTAAAAATTCATGGCCTGCTATTTCTAACATGCCTTCATATCTACCAACAACAGGTTGCTGCAAATGATATAAGTCATCACAAGGAAAAGAGTTTTCATTCTTAGTGATGTCAAATATAACTTGTATTTCTTTCCATCCTTCAGGGCATTTAAGTTTTACGTTATCTACCCTAATCTCTTGGGGAGTCAAGACTCTCTCTAAGTCTTTCTCTTTTCCTTTGTAGCCTGTTATCCTATCTTCCGAAAAGGACATCCTGCTACCATACTCAATCCTAGAACTCATTGTTCGATCTAAGACTGGGTGATCTTTTATAACGATATCGACACCACCTATTCTAGGTATCCTAATTGGATCTGGTGCCATTACCTTAGCAAATTCCTTGAAAATTCTAGGAATTTCTATATACTCTTTCCTAAGGAATAAATCCGAATGATGTGTATTGGAAAGGGCATAAGCAATTCTATAAGTTATAGAATATGGTCTATTTCCTTCTTTTATTAGATCTTTTCTTTTAAAATCCTGATGAAGGGTTAAGACTCTACTGAAATCTTGGTCCGCTAGGTTGTATGCAATCCTAGGATGAATATCAAACATCAATTTTCCTGCATACAAATTACCTATCATTGTTCCAAGACAACCATCTCTTAAGTTATTGATTCTTCTATCCATTATTGATAAATGTATTTCTGAATCAATACCTTCCTTAAAAGTTGCTTTTATTACTATTTCAATAGTTCCTATGTAGATCCATTTCATAGTAACTGCAATCTCTTCTCTAAGCCTACTTAGTTCCTCTAGAATTTCTTCTTTAGGAATAAGCTGCATTTCCATCACATTACCAGTAAATTCCATGGGTATAGCAAACTCACCTGAACTTACTTTGTAGATTATGTGATGTTTCCTCTGGTTTAGTCCTATCTGGTTGAGGACTTTACCGATTCCTCCAATTCTGAATCCATCATATGGACTGAGGTTGGAATCTTGACGCATGATTCTTTCCATGGTTTTGTTTGACACCGTCATTCTGGAAAAGAATCCGGACAGGCTTTCAGAGGTCTGAAGCCTATCTTCCTCGCTGTAATTATTCTGACTCGGTTGAAGATCCATCCGAATCAGTCTCTATCTCCTCTTCATAGACACTTTCGTCCGAAGGAAGATCCTCGAATTGGTATATCGGTACCAATTCACCATAGTAGACTGCGTCTAGTATGTCACCCGTGGCTTCGAATTTTCTAATATCACCACGTTTCTGCAGGCAGTCTGGAGCGATATGTCCTCTTGCTCCACATGTCCAGCAGTTGCAATCTTTGAAACTTTCATTAGTCCGGGTATGGGCCCGTCTAAAAGTTCTCCTTGTAGGGGTTCGTCTTGTGGATCTTGTGTCCGTTCGTCTAGATCCTTGGGATGAAGCCCTTGTTGGTCCGCTCCTTTGCCCAGATTTATATGTTCTGGCTTTGGTTTTGGATCACCATGATCTGCGCCTGAAAGGAGTTCTTCTGGAATTCCTGGAGTATAGATCACTCCTGTGTTTCCTCCTTTTCCTCGGCTCACCTGATTCTCCTATAATAGTAGGAAAATCGTTATTCTCACAACAGAGAGAGGTTCGTTTAATTGTACCTCTCAATCGTTTCATGTTTTTCTGGATGGATGCTTGATAACACCAATCCTTCAGCTTGCCTTTGAGGAAAGACATTCTCCTTGCTACTGAATACATCTGTCCCTCAGGTACTTTGTATGATTGAATCAACATTTCCCTCCATGGACTGCAGATTTTTGCAAAGAACATTGGAGCTGCAACATCCACTGCTACTCCACTCTGAAAGAAATACTTACGAAACCAATAGATATATTCATCTACTGCGCAAATACTTCTTAACTCAAGGCTGAAAAGAGCTTGTGCATATTCTCTAGCCTTTTCTGTTCTACTTCCTTCGAAGTATCCATCTCCGATGAAGTGTATCTTGATGAGCCGTCCTAGCTGATCTGCTATTGCACTTTTGGAATCTCCGGCAAGGATACTAGCTTTAGTATCAGCTGGGGTATTATCCCATCCGATCTTCACAGAACCCTCTAAGCTCAACTCCACTAATTTGATGAAGTTTTCTTTGTCGAGTTCTAAGGTGGTTGCCGCGATCTTTATAGCTGATACCCATTCGTCTATCAACTTCTCCATATTTCTGAAGTCGATACATCCAGGTTTAGTACAGTACCATATGGATGCAAGGGCTGAAGCATCGTTCTTGCCCAAGGTGTATTTTCAGGTGCTCTCCTAGGATTTCTCCCTGGATTTTCTCGAAGTCTGGTTCCCACAAACGTTGGTGTTGCGTTTGTGTGGAAATCTGCACTTTCCCTCATCGGGTGATCTTGTGGAGCCTCATTTGAACATGTGCTCCCTCCGGCGGTGGTAGTGCTGGAGTAACTTCATTGGTTTGAATATTGACTAAATCCACAATCCCTAATTGGGAAAACGATTCAGCCAATTCTTGTAGATCTGATAGATCCGCTCTGGTTACCTCCATTATTTTATGGAGTTAAGGATCTCCTGGATCTGTTCATCCCGAGTTTTTGGTCTCGGAATCTCCTTTGCCTTCCCTTCTGGTGTAGAAGAGGTACTGTCCCAAGGGCGTCCCTAATCCGTTCTTGTCTGGATATGGATGTTTCAGGTTTATACCTTTGGTTTCTTTCAGATCTGCAACTTCTGTCTTCAGATCTGTAAGATTCTTGTGTAGATCTGGGAGGATCTTAAGAATCTCGTCCATCTTGTGGCACAAGGAGTCTACTTTCATAGGTACGTTAGATAACCTATGTCCGTAGTCTTGGACCGTCTTCTGGATTTCCCTCAGATCTTGAGAGATTTTCGAGGTATCGGCCTCGATCTCCTTCCAATTAACACCTCTAATCATAATTTTTAGAGAGATATTGGTGTAGGTATTGACCTTTTCCATTCCTCCGGGCTGGAATTGGTCCATGAGTCTCAGTGGCCTGCAAACGCCTCACCACCTGTCCTGGTACTTCCAGTAGGATTCGGAGTTCCCTAGATCCTTTTGGGTCAAAAATCGGGTTTATCTCTATTGAATCCCCGTCTTGTGGTTCCTCAGAAGTCCGAGGAGCTACTTTCATCTTACATGGGCCTTTGTATGGACCATGGTCGCATTTCCAAAGAATTTCCCGAAGGACATCCTTTCTCTGTTTTTCCAAAATCTGGAAATATTCCCTATTGTCATTGTAACTCGAACTTTCGTTCGGTTCCATTGTCTCTTAAAAGAGTCTCCTCCGTTAGTGGGAAATAATAATTATATGCAATATAACAATATATTCTTCAATAATCCTAGGCTCTGATACCATTCTGGCGAGCATGAAGATTATGCCAATTTTCACACATAAACAGTACGTGAGATGCAGGACTCGGTCGTTCCAATAACTATTCAGTTATCTTAAGGGAACAGTCGAGTGGATACTCGATATACTGTGTTTATGGAGAAAACTGCAGAAATCAGAAGTTCCTAGTAAAAGAGGTAAGATTGTCTTTCTGAAGACTAAAATTAAGCAATTTGGGAAGTTAATGGACTGAATTTAAAATAAGCAAACTTAATGGACTGAAATTAATGTCAGGCAAACTTAAAGGACCAAACGAATCTTTTTCCCGAACTATATATGATATATTTATAGATTAGATATTCATAGAATTTTTTTCTGATTTTTTTATTCGATAGTTATTTCTTTATATTTTTAATTTGACTTATAAAAAATAATAGCACACAATCTATGATTTTTCTAAAGTATTTCAGAATATATAATAAATCTAATTATCAAGATCGAATTTACACATAGTTTAATTTTTTTTAATAAATGAAACTGAAAGATAGACCATAAGTTTAATAAAGTAAGTTCTCTAAGATGAAGGTATATTTAAGGCTAAATAGCATAAAACTCCTTGCATTTTAAAAATTCTACTAAAAACTTTCCTATGTTTTAAAAATAGACAGAAAATCCCTCTATTTTATTAAACGTAACTTATTTGCCAATTTTCGTTAAATTAATTTAGTGGTGATAACTTGTTTTTTTTCCATATGACCATTGTCGTCCACATAAAGAAAGAGTGTGGCCATCGCCCCTGTTTTTTAATATTAATTTAATTATATTAATTAAATATATTTATTTTATTAAGAATAATTTTAGATAATTATAATAATTAATATATTTTAGATAGTTAAAATAATTTAGATAATTATAATAATTATTATACTTAAATTAATTTAAATATATATTTGAGTTAATTAAGAATAATTTAAATATCTCAGCGAAAGAAAATCAAATTTGCAAGAAAAACAGATTTTTCAAAAAATAATCCACAAACCTAAAAACCTACTGCTTATCGGCCAAAGCGAGAAATATTAGTTCTAATTAGTCTCAATATATTTTGCAGGGAAAATTTAAAAAAAGAAGAAGCATATATATATACCACATTGAGCAGTAATTATAAGATAGTTGTTACGCAGAATATATAAACCTACTAAGCAGAGTATTTCAAGAAAAACAAGAAATTGTATTTTTGAGCACTTAGCACTTTATTTTGCACACAACAACAAAGAATATCAAATCTGCAGAATATTCTCAAAACAAAATTGGCACGACCAGAAAACGAAAAATATATCGTAACAATATAAACGATCTTACCAGTTTGCTGCTGGAAGAAGCAAAACCAAGGGGCTCTGATACCACTGTTGGGTTTTTACACTCCTCAGTAATGAGCCCAAAAAATTGCAATCCTAACAACTTTTATAATATAATCGTGGGTTTAAGGGAGTAGTACTTCTTATTTATGTTTTCCAGTGCTCTATTTGAAAGGGAGTAGTACTCCTTGTTTATGACTTTTCTAAAAATTATAAGAAAGTAACTCTCCCACTATAACTATTTTTGCATTTTATAGAAGGATTGGGGATTCCGAAAAGCTCCCCCCACCTCTAGGTGGTTAAAAAAAATTACAGAATGAATAAACAATATATGTAAACAAAATATTAACAAATCTAAGGAAATAACAACAGTAAATAACAAACAAAAACTAAGGAGATCGAAGAAGGCTTAGAGAGCCAAGATCCAAAAACAACCCCACAGCCACCAAAGTCTGACAACCCCACCGGTTGTTGAGCCCACAACAACTACTAACAACGGATCACAAAGACCCAAAACCTATTAACCACCTAGGACTCAAGATCACACAGACCCAACACTCAAACCACGAAGGTTTTAAAAAAGAATCAAGGTTTCCATGAAGGCTTTTTCTATTCGGGTTTTTTTCTTCTTTTCTGGTTCTATTTGATTACCTTGGACCAAAAAAGCCATTGGGGCTTTTATAGAGAAGAAGCATTGAAGACAGTGGAAGAGATAGGCGGTGATGATGGTTTCTGATGTCATGGGGAAGGGGAAAGAGAAAACTAGACTTCGAGAGATAAAGAGGAGAAGAAACCGTTTGGAGAGAAGAGAGTGGCTGATTGAGAGAGGTGAGAATGAGAGATAGGATTAGGGTTGGGGTATAAGTCAAATCGGGTCGAGTAGGCCGGGTCAGATGATGGAGCCAAGGCAGCCTGTAGGCTAAAGCCTTCCAAAGGTGGGGGTTGTTGGTGGCGTTAGCTTGGGCGTACCAGTGGTTCATGGGCCACCAAAAATTCCAACATTTACAAATAATCAAAATAGTCACACTATTACACACAAAAATTCTCAAGCGCACACTCATCTCACAAAATGAACCAAGTATCTCATTGCATGCTTGTGGCCGTGTGTCAAGGGCCGCCCGCACTCTCGGCACCCTTGACGCACATTCGGCCACGCAACCGCTCAACTCGGTCGACCAATAACCTTTGTCGATAGACACTGGACTTCTGCAGTCTTAGAGTTCTAGGCGTTGGTCTTTTGTCTTGTACACATTGTAAGGATGTAATTACCTTATTTACTCATAGGGGCCGTTATGCCACCTGAGGTGCGTTTTACAACCTTTTCAATGTCTACTGCTGTCATTAGAAAAAATCTTTTTAAGCCTATTATAGGGGGGAATGAGTTCTCGAAGCTTGGTGTAGTCTACGTGCTAGTGTCCCCCTTAAGGTGATCCCCTTGCTCTAGCATCGTTTGTACATTGTATATGCATTCAGCTAATTAATGAAATCCACATTTCGAATTCGTGCGCAATTTACTGCTTTCCTACTACACCTTGCTTAAATCTATTGTTGTTGTTGCATAATGTGTTGCTATTCCTGTCGGCGAGTTGTGCTAGTATCGGCGGGTATTCGATTGTTGTGTTGCTGTCGGGCAAAAGTAGTCATTTACTGCGGATTGCTAGCCACACGGTGCCCCTTCCTCCGCATTGCGGAAGACATCTCGTGAGAAATGGTATCAGAGTCTCGGTGCTATCATGGGGCCGAGGCGGGTTGCTGTTACCCAAGCAAATTCTGCTGCGAGAATGTCGGGCCAAGATGCTGAGGGCCCGAGGCATGCTACGTCGCCTAGCGAGCGAGCTGCGAACCCGGAGGACGAGAACTCCCGCTTGATTGATTTGGTGATGAACTTGGAAGAGATTGTCTCTTCCTTAGAAACTGATATCATGGTGCTGAATTCCGAGCTTGAGGAATGTCGGCAGGTGGTCCAAGAGATGGCAAGTGCCTTTGGAGGTGGTGGCATTGCTGATATGAGACGCGAGATGGAGCATATGTTAATCTAGATAGGTCTGCTCCAACATGCGGTGAGCAACGTCCCTGCTGTTGCTCATGATGCTGGTGCTAGGTTTCGGATTCCTGAACCGAAGGCCTACGATGGTGCTTGTGACGCGAAGGAGGTCGAGAATTTCCTTTTCGACATGGAGCAGTACTTGCTTGCTGCTAACGTCGAGGACGAGGTGAGGAAAGTGTCGACGGCTACAATGTATCTGACAGGTGATGCCAAACTGTGGTGGCGCACCAAATATGCTGAAATCCAGGCCAACCAGGTGCGACTGGATACCTGGGCCCTTCTTCGGGAAGCGATTCGAGAGCAGTTCTTCCAGGAGAATGTTGAGTATAATGCCAGGCAGGCATTGCGGAAGCTGGAGCATACAGGTTCCGTGCGAGATTATGTGAAAGCCTTTTCAGCTAGATGCTGGATATCCGAGACATGTCGGAGAAGGATAAACTCTTCACTTTTATGGAGGGCCTAAAACTGTGGGTGCGACTTGAGCTGCAGCGCCAACGGGTGATTAATTTGGGGTTGGCCATGGCAGCGGCCAAACGCTTGACAGATTTCAACCTGGAGAATCAGAGGGATAGGCAGACGACGCCTAGCCCCACGCAGAATAAGCCGAGCGGGGCGAGATCGTTCAGGAGTAACTCCAACAGAGGTGGGGGAGACCGCAAGCCCCACGCTCAGAGTAAATCGCAGCGTAGTTTCAGCAAAAACAAACCCCAGGATAATAAGCAGGGGGCGCCGCAGAAGAGCAGTGGATGTTTCCTATGCGACGGCTCGCATAGATATCGGGACTGCCCGAAGAAACAATTGTTGAATGAACTGATGACCTTCACGGATAAGGCGTCGCCCGCGAAGCCTATGGAGCCACGACCAACTGTGAGTGGCGAGAATGATTCGGAAGAGGACGAGGACAACCTGGGTGCCATCTGTCAATGGTGCAACACGTTGTCCCATCAGGTGGTGACAAAGAAGATGGTGTCACCCTGAGCGGGAAAGATTCCCCCAGCTCTAACTGGGAGCCACACTGAGGAGGAAGCACAACCCCGAAATCCTAGGAAGAAAGGGTTGATGTTTGTCGATGTGAAGATTCATGGCAAGCCCATTCGTGCTATGATTGATACCGGAGTAGAGAGACTTGGGCTCATGCTGGAGAAGGGAGTTGGGCGAGTGAAGGCGATTGACTCGGGAGCACAACCTATTGCTGGTGTGGCTAAGTCTGTGCTAATTAAGGTAGGTCCTTTCGAGGGCAAGACCCACCTTTCTGTCATGGTGATGGACGACTTCAAACTCATCCTCGGGTTTGAATTTTTGTGAGACACAAGTACCGCGGTTTTGCCGCATGTTGATTCACTGATGATGCTGGGGGCCAAACCTTGTATCATCCCCACACTAGCCGGGTGGACTGGAGAGAAAAATCTATCGGCCATGCAGTTTGAAAAGGGGCGCAAGTAGAAAGAACCATCATACTTGTGCACTCTTCGTTTTGAAGAAATCGAACACGCATCGGGGCCCATCCCTGGCGTAATAAAGAAGTTGCTAAAGGAGTTCGAGGACATGATGCCTGATGAGCTGCCTCGGAAGCTACCGCTAAAGAGGGCAGTGGATCACAAAATCGAGTTGGTGCTTGGCACAAAGCCTCCCGCCATGGCACCTTACAGAATGTCGCAACCTGAGCTTGTGGAGCTTAGGAAGCAGCTGAAGGAAATGTTGGAGAGCAGCATAATAAAACCCGCTAAGTCGTCGTATGGGACGTCGGTGCTCTTCCAAAAGAAAGCCGACGGCTCCTTACGTATGTGCTACGACTATCGAGTGCTGAATAAAATCACTATGAAGAATAAGTATCCCATACCACTGGTGGCGGACTACTTCGACCGTCTAAGCTGAGCGAAATATTTCACGAAGATAGACTTGAGGTCGGGCTACTGGTAGGTCCGAATCAAGGAGGGCGATGAGGCGAAGACGATAGTGGTCACGAGGTATGGAGCTTTCGAGTTTCTTGTCATGCCCTTCGTTCTGACGAACACTCCCGCAACCTTCAGCACTATGATGAACCAAGTACTCCACGGGTTTCTTGACGAATTGTGGGGTGGGCGTATCTTTGGTTACTGAATGTCTAGTCCTATTTAGCAGAAACTCTTGGATGACACGTAGGAGTATTCTGCGGACAGTGTTCTACACGACTCCTGTGAGCACAGAGCTATCCTTGCAAAGGTGTGCGAACAATGTCGTTGTGTTCTTGCTTAGGAGACTATCAGGTTCTTTTATTTGGGCCACTTAACATTGGCTGCGAGAAGATATTGCGTATTTGCTAGATCATGGGACTTCAAGAAAGTCTCTACAGGCTATATCCGGAGTGAATGCTGGCGGCTTCTTACACGACGATGTTCATTTCTATTGTTTGACATTTTTCACATCCTTCTGAACTTTGTGTTCATTCTTTCTCGTGGTTTTGGGCGAATTTATATTATATTGTATTCTGTTTTTTGTGAAGGGCTTTATCTTTATCATCCGAGGATTATTGAACGGTTTCCTATTTGTTACTGTGATTTTTTAGTTTGAAGTTATATGTTACGGATGTTAACTTTGGGTATTTTTTTTTGGCAATCAGCATTCTTCACTTAATAATTGCTTCATTAAGTTATTAGATTCTTACAGATTATCAATTGAAAGAAAAGCTGATTGGATGAACATGATCTTGGATTCCAGGTGCTTCTTTTTACAACGACTCATAGTTGAATTAATCCATTCACTCTCGCGTGTGTACAGACCGATTTGGTGAGTCTATTTACATATGTCACTTAATGTCCAGCGGGTATCTAATGTGCAATACGGCCACTCCCCGCACTGCCCTTGTCATTTTTTATTTTGTTTTCCATCCCAGTGCACATTCTTTATCTTCTTTTTTTGACATACATTATTTTTTTTTTGTTTTTAGTTATTATTTTCCTTTTTTAATTCATTTATGATTAATATGTGTTGAGGTGTGAGAGTAGCAGGAAAAAGTCATGTAAAGACTGTTGTTACCTGGTGGAGTATATATTGTTTATTGGATTTAAGAGAGCGGTGCAGCTGAGGCAGCCTGCACGAGAATGGATGTGTCGCTATAAGTCTATTTCGTTAGATTTTAATTATTGTGGCTAATTAGATTAAGATAGAAATTATGGCGTGCATGTATATAATGTAATTGTGACTACTTACAACATTACAGTGGTAGACAGTGATATTAAACTTTAAGAAGATTAGTATGCTATTTTCAAGAGACTCTAACCGAATTAATTGACCAGTATTATTAGGTTGGGTGATAAATCATGGTGACAATTACGCTGGCAGTAAATTCTGTTTAGAATTCGATTTTATTTATAATAAATGTGAATTGGAATTATAATATACTCTTGGGCCATGGGACGGTCTTCCAATGAAATATATGTAGTGTTGGTTTAAAGATCCGCTTCGAGAATCCCAGCTATGGGTCAATGATTAAAGGCAGATTTATAGGGTTGGTAGCTGAAAATAATGCAGCTTCTCTTGTTCTATAGCGCAATTTTGCCTATGAATACATAGGCATTTATAAAAACAGGGAATTTATTTATGTATAACTAGGTGAACATGTATGTATTCAGGATAGTTTTTAATAAATGAATTATTTACATTAATAGGTTATTAATTTTATAAATAAATCAAATTTCGCGGATTTTTTAAATTTGTTAAGGGATATTCGGGGATCATATGTCAAGATTATTCACGGAAATTTTATATAGTCTGGAGGAGATCAAAAATCTTGGAATTCTATAAGGCAGATCTACGAAAGGGTTAGAGTGGTCCATTCTGCGTACGAGCGAAGTTATTAAAGGGCAGAAAGGCGAGTAAGGTTGGGGTTGTCTTGTTGAGGAGAGACTGGTTCTAGAGAACTCATATCAAAATTTTCAGGAAGAGCCAATTTGTATGTACTCTTCCAAAGGCGGGGGGACATCATAATATTTAGGAAATTCTAACATTCTTTATGGATATGCAGACGATATGCATGTAGGGTCGGGATGGAGTTATTGTTTGAAATTACCTGGGGTGAAGAAAATCGAAGACGGACCAGATACTCGTTGTGTGGTTTGTCAATTTTGGGAAGGAGCCTATATACTGAATTGGCAATAGATGCGTATGGTAACGCATATGTAGTATTTGATAGATACATATGTCGCACCTGCTAGTGATAATTTGTTTCAGATGTTATAGGGGTGTTTGTTTGATTATTACAGGTAGACCTATTTGGCAGATAAGAAAGTTAGTTTATGATCATACAGTTGGGACTTAACTTTTGCTATATGGTTGTCCCGTTAAGAGACCTCTAGGAGAGTATCTTCCATAGAATTATCATTGGATTGGATTACGCTAAGGTGGGAGAGGGTTGATGTTCCTCTTTATCATTCTTGTTCAGTGGATGATGTAGTCGCCTGTTATTTAAATCTAAGTATGCCTATTTTTAATCAGAGCCATTTATTTTTGTCTCGCGAGATAAAGAACACATTACGAACAGGAAAGTGGGTGACTCGTATCTCTTACTTGGAACACTTGCGATTTGTTGTCCTATACCTAGGTGGGCCTGTGACGATATGACTCGTTCTCGATCGGCTCAGTTTCTCGGATTTAACTGGCATTGGCTTTGACTAGATGCCGAGCTATTCGAATCTCCCGTCTTTGGATCTCGCAGGACATCATTTCCAGTGTTAAGTATGGTGTTGTCGCTATATCTTAGTTCTCAGACTAATCTGAGGGCTCGACTGATACGCTTTCAATTCTTTATTAATATCTGTTGGAAGAATTAGGCCTTCGATTTCATTATGACTTTTGGGGTTGGCGGTCCGGTATCTACAAGCTTAAGGATTTGGGTATGAAGTTCTGTTTTTTGGAATTTTGTTCGTTTCACAGCTATGTTATCAATAGCTTCTATAGAGTGAGCTCTTTATACCAACAATGTTATTTGCGCTTTTGAATCATTCGTTTTCGTTATTTCTCTAGTATACTATGGGTTTCATCGTCCTCCCTCACCCTCTGTATCTCCCTCGGCCACTCAATAAGGTTTGTGAGATCTTCCCATTTATCAAGCTATCTAGAATAAAGTTTTTCCAAGTGAAGTGGAAGTATGACGTTGAAATAACAGCTAAGAGTATGCCTTGGTATGATGTTAAGTTCGAGATATAAATCCGATCCTGCTTTTATATATTCTAGGTTCACATTGTCGAGGAGAGTTTCTTTGGATAGGTATTGGAGAATAATTTATTTTTTTAGATTATCCGGATATTCCTGAGTATTTTTTTCATAGTAATCAGTGGTGTAGATCACTCAATAGTTTGCATAGACTGAATTTAAATTGATCGAGTTACTCAATAAATATCATATCCAGATATTGACGTTATTAGGACTGTAAGTTTAAGCATCAGTACAAATAAATATACGATTGAATTAGGATTGTTCCTTGTTCCTGGGTTTGAGAATAGTTGTATTGTAAAGAAAATTTCATACTATGATCTTACATGGATTTGGTAAAATTTGGGAGGGGATGAAATATCAATTAATATGATAACACTTATTTTAAGTGGAGTACAAGATGTTCAAAGATATTAAAAAGTGTAAGTATTAGAGAAATAGTGATACTGCGACTTTTGCAGTGTGTAAAGTGCTACGGCGAGAATATATTCAGATTCTCAGTATTAAGGAGGAACGAATGCTCGCAAGTCCAGAGCTATAGTGCCGCACAAACTTGAATTAATATCTGACAGATGAAAGAGAGGATGGTCTGCAAGGAGCAATGTTGGCATGAACAGTGTCATCAGATTTGACGAGCACTAATTTGGGTACTGTATAAGGTTGCAGCAATGCAATTTACATGATTCCACATGCACGACGGTACTTTGGAGATGAATATATATGGAAGGGTATGCAGCAGGGACGAGCTGAAAGTATCTAACTTGGAGATGAAGCGGGTGGAGTTATGGTGAATTCACATCAAGGCCGTTTCCTTAACGGCTTGAAAGAATTACTTTTGAAAGCTTTACTCTTGGAATAGCTTCCACACCAGTAGAGCCGAAGTTTCATATCAGTGCTATGCAATTAACGGTGGGAAGTTAATGTATACATAAGTGGCCTGACCTGACAACTCTTTAGATGTTACATTTCTATATGAACTAACAGTAAGATTCTTAGAGACAATGTATAACCGCTTAAACTCAGAGGATGACCATGACATACGGAATTTTCTAGTCGACCTGGCAAAGGACTGCTGATTCACGCAGTCTAAGATTCCTAGGCGTTGGCTCTTTTATCTTGTCATATTGTAAAGGATGTAATTACTTTATTTACTCATGGGAACCGTTATGCTTCCTGAAGTGCGTTGTACAGCCTTTTCAATGTCTATTGTTGTCATTAGGAAAAATCTTTTTAAGTCTATTATAGGGGGGAATGAGTTCTCGAAGCTTGGTGTAGTCTACGTGCTAGTGTCCCCTCAAGGCGATCCCCTTGCACTAGCATCGTTTGTACAATGTATATGCATTCAGCTAATAAATAAAATCCACATTTTGAATCCGTGCGCAATTTACTGCTTTTCCTACTACACCTTGCTTAAATCTGTTGCTGTTGTTGCATACTGTGTTGTTATTCCTATCGGCACATTGTGCTAGTGTCGGCGGGTATTCGGTTGTTGTGTTGCTGTCGGGCGGAAGTAGTCGTTTACTACGGACTGCTAGCCACACGGTGCCCCTTCCTCCGCACTGCGGAAGGCGCCTCGTGAGACTGTGGGAGCGCTTGGTTTGCGCAAGGGAATTAACTTCCACCTTTCTTATCTCTTGCTTCATGGGTAAAGGAGTTGCCTCCACCCTCAACCTCCCTCAAATGGTTTTATGGGCTTGAGCAATTATAAAGATGTAGTTAAATATGGGCTTGGGTTTGACTTCAATTTAATTTTTAAATTAATACAAGCCCAACTACATTTAATTAGGCCTACCAATTAATCTCGCTAATTTTAAGACCCAATCCAAATTCATATTGAATAAATAAATCAAGCCTAAATTAATAAATAGATGTCGATTCCCATCTTGGATCGATATCAGACAACTATGTATCAACTCTAATTCATGTTACTACAAGAATAAACATAGGAAACCCCTTTTCTATTTGATTACCTGCTATGGCCATAAACTTTCTGAAACTAGATACATCTCAAAAAACCAAGAGATCACTATCATCTCATGATAGATGACGTATCATATCTTGGGACTCTATAACCACCATACGCGTTTCAATTGCACTAGCACAAAGGCTTATAGTGACCACATCAATAACATAGACACCCTTCACCAAGGCCAAGATACAACTGCCCGATGCATGAGGCTGCTATGGATCCTCGAGTGTTAGGACTAAATCTCGAACTATCAGAGTCGAGGAGTGTAAATCATACCGATCATGTCATTTAGGCTTCCATACGATAACTTTCTACGAGTCAGTTCAGTTAGCTTGACAATCCTTTGTCAACCACCCACTAATAACGTACAAACATCTCATGCATGTCATCAATGAAACCGTTGGTACACATCATATGGATACGTTCATTAGTACAAGTCTCAAGCCATACTCAGGGTTCTCGAATTAAAGCTTTCCAGACCAACCATCAAAAGTTGATATCATGATCACCATCATATGTATGACTGTGATCCAATTTCATTACTTATGACGATGTGTGGAAAAATCAATCATACATATATATAGTAAACACGACAAATATGACCAAATAAACCTTATTACATTCATTATATTAAATAAGTTTGTCCCCTACCATAAATAATAAAAACCAATCCACTTACTTATCAGTCACCTATTCTCTCACTTTTTCCCTTGGATCCCATAATGTTATACACGTTTGACTATTCCTAGAAAGGGGATAAATATTATTGATTAAGAAATTAAATAAACAAAGGGAACATGTTTGATTTCTCTCTTCCAATACGAGCCTTCCAATTTCGCACTGCATTAAAATGAATGACAAGAGACGCGTCCACCAATTTAATTCATCCCATATATTTAATCACCAGAAATTCTAGTCTCAACTTAACTATGTCAAATTTGAATCATTCATATAATAAGTGTAATAAATTTATTATGTAATTAGTGCACAGTTTAAAAAAGTAATCGATCATATAAAAAATATAATATATTTTCTCTATAATTAATTTTGTTCAGCCAAACTTGATTTAAATAATTTTTTTCCGTTGGTCACTATTTAGGTAGTTATATTCGTTATCTGATGATGATATGACAATAATGCTACCATCCACCCTTCAACTACAAGGCATTGTCTTTAGTATCTAAAACTCTGATTAGAGGTGGATGGTTGACCATCCTATAACTCGCAACATGGCCTAGGGAGAACACGGTCGTGTCCGTCATGGCCTGGCCGTGCAAAATTTGCCAACAGTGTAGTGGAGAACACAGCCTCCTATATGACTCTGTTCTCAGCTTCGATAACTTTAACTTCAATTTTAAAGATTGGATCACATATCATAACAGTTTGAAAAGTTTAATAACTAGAATCGTGCCTAAAATATTTAGGGACTAAAACAATTATTTTTCTAAAAGTATAGGGACCAAAAGTGTAAGTTACCCTTATTATTTATATACCCTATCCTAACACTACACTTAAAAAATTGGATGGATTTTACTTAAAGTATACCCAAAATAATTAGTTTGATCTAGCCTTACCCATTAGATCTTGTGTTATTATTAACTTTTTTTATAATAAATTTGAAAAATAAAATATCTTAAAGTTTAAGTTACACCAACATTGAACAATAAAAATTTCTTATATGAACGGAACAATTCTATGTATCTTTTGTAAATGATCATCGAAATTGACGCGTGCAGAAATCGCACGGATTCATGTAGATATGGACTAGTAATTTGGGGCCTGAGTTGAAATTGAAGCGTATACGGATCTAAAAATGGAACCTGCAAAAAAATATTAGCACTCCGATATGTAAATTAGTATGAAAGTTTCTGATAAAATAAAACTCAAAGAAATAAACAAACGAGCATGCAATCGAAGTATTGTGAGAAAATCGGTGAACAATGTAGGAGTAGGTGATAATGTGCTAAAAAACTGCTTAAGAATTGCTTGAAGAATGTCCCCCTAGAAGAGAGATGGAACATGTATTTACAGGGGGAGCGCCCCAATTCACAGAGAGGCTGGCCTGCCTCTGAGAAATTCAAGGAAGGCTATCAGATAAGGGAGAAGTCTTCTCTTATCTGTGGAAGTGTTCTTGTAGGAGTCTTCCTTGTCTTGGGAAACTTATGCTTGCAAGGAGTCCACCCCAGCCTACACAAACCTCTTTGAGCCAATGTGGTCGATGCCACCTAGATCAGGGACTCAACTGGATACCATGTTGGAATGTGGGCTGCCACGAGCGCGAATTCCTTGAGCCAAATAGCTTCTTGGGCTTCGACTATGAACGGGGCTGAGGAAGGCTGGAGGGCCTTGCCCGTTATCATCCTTCATGGGCATGCTGAGTGCTCTAGTTGAGTGGTGGGTTGGACTACCCCGACACCCACATCATAAACATATTACTAAATTAATTTTTTAAAATTATATTATGAATTTCAATTGATTAATTTAATAAAATATAATTGAACTTTTAATATATACAAATGAAACATCGTTCAAATACAAAATAATGATCTAGATTTTGTTAAAAAAAAAAATAAAACATTATTAATTATTCAATAAGGATAGATATGAGATATGGATGAAAATTGAAGAATTAGTAAAAAAAAACAGTATCAAATTTATATTTTAAACTTTGAAATTATTTTTGTTATCAACTTTCGAACCTGCCTTCGTCTTTCCTTGAAGATCTTTTTACATTCAAATTAAATATATATATATATATATATTATATATATATCAAAATCCATATGTTAAATATATGCTCTAATAAATTTAACATTCTTATATGTTTTTTTTTTTTCATTTTCTAAACTATTATGTTGTATACCACTTAATTTTATTAATACTTCATTTAAAGTTGTCACTATAAAAATTAAGATGAAAAACTTAACAATTTTTTTCAATATTAATTTTTAATATGTTCAAATTATAAGAATTTTTATAGATGACAAGTAATCTAATAGATTGATTCATAAAAAATTTACAACTTCAATAATTTTAAGTTCACATATTGATGTGAATTCTAGATTATTAAATTTTACCCGCATCAATATTCATACCTACCTACAAATACTGTAGAATCTAAATCTTACCAATACTAAAGTACTTGTTTCAATTGGTTTAAATTCGAATCTAGGTCTAACATAAAAGTATTGAATCCAAATTCAAGCTCAATGTATAAGTAATGAATCCGAATATGAGTATTGCTCGCGATTGACATGTCTATTGAAGCTTATAAGCTCCTAAAAACATCTTATAAGATGTTTTTAGGAGCTGATAAGCTTAGTCAAACACCCTCTAACCATGAAAATTTAGTTTCTTTTTTTGAGTTAATAAAAAATATAAAACATTTAAGACACGTTTCGATAAACAATAGAGAAAATTTGTAAAGTTAAACAAACATACAAAATAATCATAAAAATAAAATTTGAAATTACCTTATATGGTAATGACATAATGCAAACTCTATTTTCATCCTGTTTCTTTTTGGTTTGGTATGAATGCATTTTTATTCATAAAAAATAAAACAAAACAAGAACAAAAATGCTTAACCGGCCAAAAGCCAGAATAGAGGATGCTTGAAAACATATCCCAACCCAATTGCAATGAGGGTGGCAGAGTTTCTCTTTCAGTCCCTTTCGAACTAACGAGATACAAAATTTGAATCAATGATTTAACACGATAAATTTATGATCTTCATCACATTTTTGGTACAAGACCACTTCCAAAAAATTATGGTAAATGTCACAAGTTAGAAGAAAAATTACCTAAACTAAATTCCAAAAGTAGCTGCAAGATGGCTAAAAATGGCTTGTGGATGGCACACCGACACTTTCACATCAAGAGAGGCCTCCAACTAAGGCAGAAAACCTCGCTCTTTCTTACTTGTTTTTTGATGAGAAACTGCAGTTTCTTCGTTTCACCTCATTCCAGTTTCCGACTTGCAAATACATTCCGGATATGGGTTTTGGTAGAAGGACTCCTGCAGCCTTGATCGTGCTCGGCCCTTGATGCCCAGTGGCGCGGCTCCTCTTTTTCGAGGTGCACCAAACCTGCAAGTCACATGGGAAAACACATGTTTTAACCTCATGTCCTTAGCATCTATTCTCTTTCATAATTGAAAAAGACAACTTTTTGGTCTTCTGGCTTTTTGGTATGTCATTTTAATTTTTAACTTTCAAATTATCTTACCAACTTCCATTTTTCTCTCTTCTCAACTCCCACCTTTTTTTTTTTACCTTTTGTCATTCCGATTTCAATTACTTCTCATAACTTTTTTGCTTTTCTCTATATTCTTTTCTTTATCAGAATAAAATATAAATTTTTAAAAACAACAATAATTTATTTCAAATTTTAAATTAGTTGTTCACAAATTTAAGTGTGTCACATAACAATTCTCCCAGTGGATTTCCCTTCTCCCATCACGGGATAGGTTAGTGAAATGCAATCTTGTAAAGCACCTTGAACAAGCCTAGGAAACATGATAGTTCAGGAGATAGGTCTATGTTTGACAGAAAGAAAGAAGCTTTTCCACCAATAGCTGATCGTATTACTGTTGTGAACTTGGCAGTTAAGAGGCTTTGTTGTCATTAAGCTTTCTAGCCACACAAGGATTTTCAGGCAGTAAGACAATTATTAAAAGTGAAGGATACATACTTTTGAATGACTCCAGTAAAACATAATTCTGATACACTTGGATGAGAGATACTAACAACAATATTTAACCATGTTCAGATTAAATTACGACACTCAACACTATATCGCCTACAATAAAGCGTCTAGGTAGAGGAAAGAGTTGAATATAAAGGGTTATATACCAATAGAAACATATCCATGCAGGTTATAGCAAGTAGAAATTGTTTACATACCTGTTTTTATGCAATTGATTCACAAGGCTGTAGAAAGATGACACTTCCAACAGTCGAGCTTCCAGTTTATCAAATAATTCAACTAGGCCTTTCCTGCACGATATTTTGAATCATGGGGGACCAAATAAGAAATTTTTTACAGAGAGCCACTTTTCGTTTAACAAAGTTACCCAACTACATGGCACTATGATTTTTACACTTCTCACAAATTTCAAGTCTTTGGAATGTGAGAATGTGTTGTATAACATGAAAAATAGTTCTTACATACTTCCTTTTAGCAAAACTTTGATTGTCACATACAAATCTAGAAATGGCATTCGCCAGTATGTTATTTCTGCACTCCAAAACTTTGAAGATTCTTATAAGTGAAAACATGTACAAAAATGGCATTAGCTGCAAAACTAAATTGATAATCACAAAATGCACATAAAATCAGTATTTGTATTAATATGTTTGAATGGTTTTAAGATCATTGCAATCCCAACTTTCAATTGTCTAAATGTAATCAGCGACCTGCAGCTTAAGTATACAGACTCCAAATCCTAATGATTGAATACCTTGATAGCATTCACTTATGTGGCCCAAGCGAATTACTACCCACATAGACTGGCAATTATATGGGAATGAATATCATGAAAAGTTTCTCATAGAAGTAAGCATTTTAAACTATGAACAATTACCCACAGACCCAATGCGAGTTGAGATGAAAGAAGAGAGGGAAAGATGAGATACAAAAGGGAAATTTGAAATTCTTAGAAATAAAAATTGAAGGGGGGGATTTTATGCTTCTTATTGTTCTTTTTTTGTTGTATTACGAAAGGGTGAAAAGTCACTGTATTTTCTGTCTACATTTTTGCGCTCAAACAACTAATAGGTGGCTTGCATGTAATTTTTCAAAATCAAAGGAGATGGATGTAATATTGCTAAAGAGTCAAGTTGCATGTTGAGAAATGATAACAGAAGGAAGAAAGGGAAAGGAGCTGGAGGAAAGATAGGACTGTAAAATGCTGTAGTAGATCAAATAAGCTTGCAATTAATGTAATGCTCAGCAGAAAGGGGGAGAATCTTAGTTATAAAACCAAACATTTTCCCATGGCTATTAGCTCCATAAGTTTTTCAGTTTTGGCAACATATCCTCAGTAGATATGAGGACTTCTCCTTGAACTATAAATTATAGAATTGGGATTTTGGAGCCACCAGTATACCTGTCTGGAGTAATTGTTTTTCGGTGCCCTAAGAATCGACGATGACCTTCAACTGCTCTTGCCATGTTACCTGAATGTGATGGAATGAAAACATCACTTTCTACAGAGATAATATAATCGAGCGCTGCAGTCTGTGATGCATGATTGGAAAACGTTCTCAGTTCTTCTTGAGTTGCAAGCATTTCCTGTAACGAATGTATTAGTATGGCTGCTTGAAATAGTTTGGTTTTTCAAGTAATTTTGTATTCTCGGTTCAAATCCAAAATGCCAACTGAACTAACTTTGAATACTATGTTCGGAAAGCGAGATTTTAGCTCCAACAGGTGTCTCTCACCACCATAAATTTCCCCAGCAGCAATATATATCAGTGTAGACCGTGGAAATCCAAGAGCTTGAAGAAATATTCCGACCTCCATGGGAGTTAGTGGACAGAGACCACTGATTCTCTGTTCTGTTGAATTAATATTCTTGATTTTCCAATGACTTGTTTTTTCCCTAATGAAGACCAAAAACAACACAAAAAAGCAGTATTTATGCGGAGAATTCCAATGAAATGCTCTTAATAGAAATTGTCCTCTCAACTGATGCACACAGAGATTTTCAAGAACCAGCAACAGGAAAAATTCAAATGCTTTTGGATGCTGTAATAATTTGAACTCAAACTAAGCTACTTAAGCATGCTCCAGATGACATAGTTTGAAAAAAATATCTGCTCTACCCCAAAATAACATTATGAAGATGTTTGTTCAAAAAATAAAGATGGATCAAGCTATAGAGATCCAAAATCTAAGAGACCTAAAAGGAAGCTGTTTCACCAGATTCAGATCCCACGTACATAAGCAATAAGAAATTTAGAGAGTAATTAATGTGGTAAAGTCATTTTTACCAAGTTGGACAGAGGACCACATTGATGTTAATGAGTTAGACAAGCCAGAAAACCGGGTCCAATACTTAATTCAGTATAGTTATTCAACAACTAACATACTTAACTAAGTAAGATTTTTGTCAGTCGTAGATAACGCTCAATCTCATGAAAATAAAATGCCAAATTTTGTTTATGAAGTTTACGGGTATCAGGACAAGTAGCAAAGAGAGAGATGGAAAAGACTATTGCCTAATCAGTCCCCCTGTTTTTAGCCAATTTTTTTTTAAAAAAACAGACTGAAAATTGTTCCAAATATAGGGTAACAGTGGTTTTAATTGGTCTAAAACCAATTCATAACTCCCAATATTAGAAATACTCAAAACACGTCATGTTTATCCTTCCTGTATATTTTATATATAAAAATTATAAAAGACCCACTATAAATACATGATTTGGCATCCATTAACTTTTGCCTACTCAAAAAATAATATTGAACATATTAAGTAACTTTTGACCCCTTCAAAAACAATACAACACATTTTTATTCCATTTTCAGGAATTTGCAAATATTTTTGAAATAGCATACACTCATCACATTCCTGAATATATACTTCAACCTTTGCAAAACCCAACCTCATTTTTCCAACCCTTAAAAAACCTACCTAAAAACATCTCCAAACAAAGTGAATCTTGTTTCCATACTTCTCACACCATCATTATATGTTTATGATAACTGAATTTGTGAATTTACTCTCTCTGCATACTTAACCTATCAACCAGTCTCCTAAGCAATCATATAAGTAGCATATTTATACAGACGACTATAATTTTTCAATTCATTGCTCGAAGGACAAGATGGTTAGATTCAAGACCCAGAGACACCAATATCTATAATCATCTTGATTTCAACACTAAGGAGCACCCATATGGTTGTATCTCAACGTCATATGGTGCATGACAACTTTATTGCTGACTTGAACATGAAACAGTTGGTTCCACCCAGTGGTATCTCCAGGTCATATGTTGCAATTAAAACCAGATTATCAGTTGACTGATAAAATAACGGACTTTGAGCCCATGATGACATTCTATCTATTTACATCTCTGGAACAATGTTCTAGGCATTTCATCTCAACAGATATAATAAATAAAGAGCTTTAAGTCATGTCCTCATGTGTAATTAATAAAAAATTTCACCTCATTACTTTGAGCTCCTCTGATTCTGCATTGCTAAGCCCATACGTACATCCAGTAAAAGACAGCATATCTTTCTCATATCTTAGATGAAGGGCAATGTATCTTTTTGCACGTGATCGTAGCCGCTCCATGAGCTTCTGTGGTGTCACTGTCATTTATGCTCAGAATGGAATATAAAGTGAATCCCCATAGGAGACCTCTTAAAAGCATCAGAAGAATTACAAAACTCAAGAGAGATTGTACAGATGTAATTTGAATTGAAGTCTCTTTTTGTTACGTATCTAATGAATTCTGGTTATCCTCACAGCATTGTAATGAATGCATGTTGATATTTTCATTCAAAAATGTGCAAGAACTTAGTATAATAATTGGTCCTCATTGTGCTCATATAGGTCTGATAAGAAAGGACAAGATAATGGTTTTCACCTTTCCCAGACTCTCGATAGAAGGAGAGAAGCGAAGAGCATGGTATAGAGCACGACATCTTAACCTCTGTATGTCAAGAGGCAGATAATTGTTTGCAAGTCTGGCGTCTGACTTTGCAACATGAATTACCTGCAGACAAGAATCAATAGGTCAAACCATAATTCCTATAATGGTTTTGCTGCAAGAAATATAATACCAACTACAACTTTTGAAGGAAAAAAACAAAGTAAATTACTTATTTAGTTCTTTAAAATATCATGGACTTTGTTTTTAAGATCAGAGTACATGGGAGTATGTTTGTAATTATGAAAGTTAAATTGAATTCGTTTTTAACACATAGGAAGATTTATTGTTAGGAACATACCGCTAATCATGGCTAGATTAGGTAGGTCAGTCCAGAGGAGGTTAGTTTTTAAAAATGAAAAATTGAAAAGTATCTGGGTGAGAGTTAAAGCTTTAGATAGTTGTAAAGCTTTGGGGCTCACGCCTTTGACCTTGTTATGTACTGGACTAAAAAGCTGCTTTGGGTTGCACCTCACGGCATCTTTTGTAATTTCATGAGGTTTTGGGTAATATATGTAGGTATAGTGAGGACCAAAATTTATTGTTTATAACGTAGATTTTTGGTGGAGGAATCATTACTCTGTTAGCAACTACAAACCTATCAGATTGGAACTCCATAGAGGCTAGTTGCAGTAGCCCAGAGGGTCTATCTCGGATGGTTTCTTATTAGAACAATGGAGCCCCAAGGTTGGTTATGCTTGTGGATTGAAATTTCAGTTCCAATTCCAAACTTAAATTGTTTTTCTGGTTTCAATAATTATTAGGCAGTTAAAAATAAAATTCGGTCATTTCTCTGTAAGATAACCTAGTAATCTGTCTACTTACGAACTAAATGAATGGATAGGTTAAGGAAATACATCACTGCAGTGACTGGGAGTTTAGTAGCGCATCTTAAGGATTAACAGGAATTGCTCCAATTGTCATACAATTATTTCAATCATTTTTTATTATTTGATGTCGTAGTGGATCAGAGATTTGATTCGTGGAGTTGAGGGATATTGTATTGGACTAACTGACAAAGTAACATAAAGTGGTTCTTCGCCTGTTCCACATTTTTTTTATATATACGATATAGTTGTAACATTTGATCATTTCTTTGATCAACTGTCTCTACTAATATTCCATCTTTTAAGTGGTGTTTCCTGCCAAAGAGGACCTCGCGGATAATTAAATATTTAAGACTGATGATCTTTGCGAATTATGTTTATTCAATCATATGTTTAATTACAAGGATAAATGCAATGTATTTTTTATAAGCTCTAGAATTAGCTTATCCTTGTTTCTGCCCTTTGGGAGGATATATTAGCATTGGTAAAATTCTTATTACTCATTACCCACCAGCTAGATATACCACTATCTATGCAATTGATTGATTAACCATGGATGGAATTTAGCTGATACCTTAGGTTGGAGCTTAGCTTCACTCCGTGAGTTAAATAAATTACTTTTTGCATTTGTTGAAAGTAGAAGCATTATTAATACCTATCTGAGAGGATGTTTGTTTATTAGGAATTCTTATAAGTTCATACATCTCATATAATGTTTTTGAAGTTTATATAATGTTAAATCTTATATTAAAAACAAACTCTTGGAGTGTTTTGATAAAATACAACTATAAATTGTAAAATGTTGATAGTTACAATTGCAAAACTATCGTCCAAAGTAAATGAGTTTGTTAAAAACTTAATAGTAAGTAGGAAGTTCTTACTTTTTCGAAGGAACCTGTAAGATTCTAACATGATTTTGTAAGCTCATTTACTAAAACCTTTACCAAAACACTATACAACATCTCAAACATATTATAAAATATAATAAGATATTTGAAAAGGATTATAAACTCATTCAAACACCCTCTACTCTCATTTGTCTATTGTCTATATCCATGTAATTTCTTTTTATCAGTATGCATTATGATATCGGTTCAAAATCTATGTTTGACCTAATAAAGCATACATTTGCACACTCATTTAGTATGCAAATCACACTTTTGTAACTTCTTATGTTTCTCAAATACTTAATTATTTTTTGATCTAAGCCTTGGACATTCTATTCACATTTATTTAAAGGATGGACTTACATTTTATTTGTTTTGGAGTTTATAATTCTGAATTTGTTCCTTACTGTTACTCTAGATCATATTGTATATGCTGAACTTTGGCACTACGACAACAATAGCATCAAAATTCCATGGCCATAAAATCTATATTAAACAATTCAGCATTTTGCTTCCCAACAAACATACTCACATCTATACCAATGGACAGATTCATATATCTCATAGTAGTACTTGTCAAATATTTATAGGATAATTACAGTGACGCCACCCGTTCGTTTGGTTCAGTAAGAGGAAAACGTAAGTCGGGAGGGTGAGGAACAAGATTAATACTTTACCTTATAGTTTGTTCGGTATGATAGAAAGAAAAATAAATCTCAAATACTTTCACGTGTGTGGTACACACTGCGAAGGAAATATTAACTTTTGTAATTTTACCAACTAACCCTTTTCTCATCATTTCGTAATAGAAAATAATTAAGCTAATATTAGAATAATTTCAAATTATCAAAAAGATTAAAAATTAAACCTAAAACTCATCAAGAAAAATATGCATCAAACGGAAAAAAAAAATTCAATATTTCTTGATGCCAATATTCAAATAAAGGAAGTATTTTGTTTATAGTAAAATAATATCTGTTGTAATAATGTAAATAAAAATAATGGGTACTTTTTGGTCTTTCTAAGCCTTATACTTCAACTCGCCCAATTTTGGACAGAAACAAAACTGAACTCCGCAGGGGTTTATATACATCCAAGTTTACTTCTCCTTCATTTGTTCTCCCTGATGAAATCTCTCTCTCACATAATCAAATGGACAAGCAATAGAAAGCACACAGAATAAAATTCTAAATGGTTAAGATTACTCCATAGTCAAAAGAAATAAAAAAAATTCAAGTCCACTCTTGAGTAACTAATTCTTTACTTTGGTTGGTATAATGTCAATAAAATTTAGTTAGTTCCTAAATATTTAATATTGGTTAAATTATTAAGTAATTCATTAATTAACTAAAATATGTTAGTTATTTAAATATTTAACTAATCAAAGATACAGTTATTCTTTATCTGAGAGTTGAATAGTTAAGATAATCAACTATTCTATTAGTCAAAATCAATTAGTTAGTAACATTGATTTTATCCGTTAAATGTAATAGCTAACTAAAGTTAAAAGACATAGAAATTATTGAATAAAAGTTAAGAACAAACTAAAAAATCTAACAAGTAGAGAAGAATAACTAAGAAAATCTTCATTCAGGAAAAGTCCCCACTTTATTTGGCTAATATCAATGTAAATATTCCAACTTATAATTTGATATGCATACATGACAGCATCAGGTAAAAGTCAATAAAAGTAACTTGCCTGATAGTCCTTCCATAATTCTGTCATTTCCTCATAGTAGCTCAGACCAGCCCATGATGTAAAGTGCTTCCTGGCTCGAGGTAAAGATTCTAATTCTTTAGGAAGCTCCTTCACAATCCTTACATCATGTTGTAAAGATTCGATGAAATGCACCTCATCGAATATATCAGAGAAAGTACTGTGCATAAGACCAAAAAAAAAAGTGGAGTGAAGGACATACAGGTGACCAACAATAATTTCAAATAAATAAATCAATAGTGACAAAAAGAGATGTTAAACGTATGGTGACAATGGAAATTAGGATTTGTGGTCAACATTTATGTTTACAGAAATATAACATCAATAGGAAGGGGAAGACATGACTCTCAAAAAAGAAAAAAAAGGAAGCGGAAGACATGCAGCAGAGACATTATAGTAAACCCATTTACCTAGTATCCTGCCAGAACGAACTCTTGTCCAGTTGAGGAATCACTAATGTTGCATTCATGATGCGTGCCACAGCCACCATATCAGCTATCTACAAGTAAGATATTATTACAAGTTAAAACGACAGAAACAAACTCCCAACAGTTAGTGCATGCATAACAATCAAACAGAAATTCCTCATGTAGATACTTATGAGTATGCTATAAACTTAACCACCGATGAAAAAAAAATAGTAGCTGGTATCTGCATCAATCTGCCCGCCTTGCTGGAAGTGAGGTTGTTTAGTATACAAAAAGTCAGTATGTTCTATTATAAGATAGAATTGAATACCAAGAATCTTGGTGCTCTTTTTCTTGGCCACAAGCAGTAAGGGGGAGGCAAACACAGTTGTTCTCTGGAATAGTTAAAGAACTAGACTCTAAACTTCATATGTCAAGAGTGCCCTCTAATGTGCCGTTTTTCATATTCTTCTGAAGGATAAAAGTTTCAACCTAAAATGTTAATGTAACTGCCTTCACCAGACAATTTGTTTATTTTTTTGTTTGATCAGTTTGTTTGTAAGATACAGTTGAGATTCCAACCAGAAGGTGCTGGAGCATCAAGGACCAAATGATAAAGTTTGTTTATTGTGGAAAAGTAAAATTATGGCCCATGTGCAATAGACTACTACTGTCTACTGCCATGAGTATGGAAATCCCAGCAGAAAACCAAACTTAAAGCATCATTGGATAAGGGTCCCCCACATTCCACAAGTGATGCTCTAAATTGATGTTGTAAAAGACACTGATGATGCCAATCAAACAAGAAAGTAAATACTAACCCCAGTGCGCATTTGATTTAATCCTCCATTACATCGGACAGTCATATATCGATCCAAGACAGGCACAGCTGAATGCATAAAGTTCATTTTGCCAGAAACAGACAAAAAGCAACAAATAAGGAGCAGGGGAAAGAGAGAACTGAAAAGTTACTTCACGCAAAAGGAATAAGTTCAGAACAGTTTCATCTACCCTGAGCAGCCTAACAAGAATTATTAAGTACAGAAGAAAAGTAAACACTCAAAGAAGAGGAGAATACCTTTATATTTACTGGTTGGCTTGACACATGGACGCAAACCATGACTAGAAGGAGATTCCCAAAGTTGATTGTCTAATAGCTGCAGAACATAACCAAATGACCTCAGCATCAGGAATTAAAACCTTTTATGTATTCGGATAACTTGTCAGACTATTCTCAACCTCAGTAAGTTCTTTTTTTTTTTTTAATTCCAGCAATAGGCTTGCTTAAGTCATGTTTCTAGAGTAGCATATTTCGGTATACAGCTACAGAAAGGAGTTTCTAATAGACCACACAGACGTATATCACTCTTACTTTCATCAAAATTGAGAATTAACTTAAAACTAATCAGAAGCTGAGTGCTTAACAGACTATTAGACAAACTTATAGAGTAGAAGGTTGATTCTGTCCAGCCCCCACACAATCTGTTCCATTTAAAGTTATATGATGAAAATATACCCTGCAGTATAGGATACAAATAGAAACAAATCAAATTGGACATTTTAAACGAATGATATTTTAGCTCCAAATTCACACACAAAAAAGTTCAGTGGCATTGGACCCAGATAAAAGGCCTAAATTTGCAAATCATAAGATAAAGGGATAATTACACTTCCCTCCCATGAAGTTTGCCGTAATTATATGTAGATTCCTTTTTGGATTGGGTAATTATATCTAGCACCCCTGAGGTTTGCTTCTGTCTAACAAATAAGTTCCTCCAATACTCAAAATTCACTTAATTTGTTGATATTAACAAAAAAATTGAATGAAAATTGATATTTACTCTCAATTAACTTATAACTTACTTATTGCAGGTCAAACATTTTTTTCCCGACTAAACTACCATTATAACAGTGAAAACATACCTCCGTATATGCATTAATGCGTGAAGACGTATGAGGGTAATTTAATCATAAAAGGTTTCTAGACGTGCAATGAATCAGCAATAATCAATTGGGGATAAGTAAAGATTTTTTTTTTCCAATTCTTTTGTTAATTTCTGCAAATTCGGTGAACTTTTATTAACAGAGGACTTATTATTTGTTAGACGGAAGCATACCTTAGGGGTGCTAATGTAATTTTCCAATACACATGGAGATTACATGTAACTACACCAGACATTGGGGAAGGGGAGTGTAATTATCCCTAAGATAAATGCCTCATAACAGGGCTTATTAAGATATTTGACAAGTTTCTGAACTTTCCATTAATTTACGCAACAATGAAACTTAACTCAATGGGTACAGAGGGTGTCTCAAGTAAGGATGCCAAATGATTCTATCCATAGATGTAAGTTTGTCATCTATAAAAGTGTAAGAGAAATGCAACTCATGAGGAAGCTTCCTTAATCTAACAATAAAACATCCCTAACAGTGTTTCTCCAAACACAAAACCAGTAGTATGTTTCTTTTGCATGGAAACTTCTAAATTCCTCTCCTCCACTAAGATCCTAACAATGCATATTAGCAGTTCATTCCTAATTCTTATCTTTTGGCATTCACCATATAACTCTATGAAACCATGATCCTTTCATGAAACTGTGCATTCCGACTGTAGATGCAGAAACTCAAAAATTGCGATCGTGAAGCACTTGCCACTTTACAATACTCTTTGTGATCTCCAAGCCTCCTGTAACCATCATCCAACACTAAAATGTGTCCACAAAGAACACTTGCCACTTCAGAACACAACAGCCAGTGCTTTGTGGCTCCTAGCCTCTTCTGAATACCATGCAAAGATTAAAGAATAATTCCTTTTCCTTTCCCATTGACTTGTTTCCTATTAGCCATTAAAATATTGACAGTAGTGACTAACAATATACTTTCACAACGTTGTTTCGTTCATTACCTCAACGTCAAGGATATATCACAGCGTACATAAATTTTGAGCAGTAGCATTCTTGAACCTAACTTCAATCCTTTCTAAGACTAGCGTCATACTCCATCT
The DNA here is from genome assembly GCA_034509725.1 of Sesamum angolense. Lineage (NCBI taxonomy): Eukaryota > Viridiplantae > Streptophyta > Magnoliopsida > Lamiales > Pedaliaceae > Sesamum > Sesamum angolense. The sequence continues at coordinate 4,311,904 of JACGWL010000001.1, read as the reverse complement.
TGAAGGTACTAAATATTTGTCTCACATTATCATAACAATGCAGTTTTATTGCAAAGAGTAAACAGATTTAACTTCTAGTGACATGACTATGGTTACAGCTGAGTAATTAGTTGCAGTTGAGTGTTTGGGTTGTTACGCAAATAGGCATCGTCCAACAAGCTGCCAAGCATTCTCATCAATTTTCGGTCGCATAAAGCTGCTACATTTTCTCATCCAATTTCCTGTTGTATAAATTATTAGGATTTTCATTAATAAAAGTTTTGTGGAAGTTAATTGAGATCAATTCTCAACCCCCCCCCCTCACTTTTCTTGTACATTTCTCTGTAAAACTTCTGGAATGTTTACAATTCAACCTGAATTATAGCATCTGCTCGCTACAGCTTGCTAAACACTACTCACGTAACTCGGCCAGGAATTCTGTTCTAAAATCTATATGGTTTATAACGCAATGAATCTTCTGAGGCTGAGCATTCTCAGTTTGTTAACAGTGTATGAGAAAAGAGTGTAATCACCCATTTATAATAACTATCCATATCAAATAAAACCCCACGTCCCCAAGAATTCCGAGACCGCAAAGCAATACCACCTTCACCAACAAATACAGCAGGAGACAAGAAAAATCAAGAACCCATTTCCCAGTTTACCACATGTAAGACCTAATAAATTGTCTAAATCGAGGAAACACAACAAAGAGAAAGAAGGACCCCATCTCTCAAGCTAATAAATTTATCAGATATGCATAAAGAAGCAAAGCGATAAAACGATTACAATATCAAAAGCATCACAGACCTGCTCGTGTTTTGAATTGTCGACTCTAAGAAGAGGAGTATTTTGCTCATCATCCAAGATATCCTTGCTGTATAGCATGAAAATGAAGATTGAAAGAGCAAAGAGAATGATCACGTACAAAGTGACTGACAGGAAAGAAGATTTTCTATTTCTGAATGTGGATAGATTTTTGGAATGGTGAAGACCTCTACGGGTGACCATTGTTTCCACTCATTTAGAGATCTCTGCCTCCAGTGTTCGACTGCAACTTCGATTCTTCCGACTGTTTTAAGGTTTTCGAGAAAGTTGAGATAGGGAGGTGAAGTTCTTGATTTGATGGTAATATTTGCAAAAGCCGTCTGTATTTATTGAGATCGCATGAAACTCATTGATCAAAAGGGAAAAGAGAGAGAGATATGAGGGAGAAACAAATTCAATAAATTCTTATGTGTTTGTAAATAGGTAAAACTGCAATTTCGGTCCTATACAATAAGAGTTAAGTATTTTTTTTTTTTTTTATGCTTTACTTTATGGGTTTGACAAATATGGTCCAATAGGATTAAAAGTTATTACCCATTTGGTGGAAATTTCAAAAAAAAAATTGATGATCAATACAGACACAAGATGTGCCGGAATAAGAAAAAAATGGAGTTTCTAAAATTAGTTCAAGGGAATAATCATTTAGTGGTAGGGTATCAGCTTCAGTTTGGAGCATTAGCCAAGTACGCACCAGAAGCAGTAGCGATAAAGGAGGATCAATGTTACATATTTGAACAGGGATTATGACCTGATATAAAAAGGGGCATTGCAGTAAGAATTATGAATTTTAAAACCCTCGTTGAGTCAACAGTTCGGATGGAAAAAACAATAACTGAAGATAGGAATAAAGGGGAATAAAAGAGGAAGTCAACATATATAGTAGAGGAATCAAGTAGGTTCACTAAGGGGCATCAGTTGTTCATTTTTCAACAGAAGGGAGAAGTTTTCCACGTAGTGGTTTCACTTTTTGAGGAAATCGTGGATCGAGATTTAGTGGATCAGTGGGCTTCAATAGAGGTTTAATGTTCAACAAAACGTAGTTCATCTAGTTTTCCTTCTATCAGATCAAGTGGAGGAACTAAGCAGAGGGCTACCATTCACATCGAATTGTTCTACTTATGGGAGGCGAAATTTAGGATCATGTTGGGGACCTAATGCAATATCTAGGATTTTTCGTAACTGCAGAGACAGAGAACACGTATGTAGGGATTGTCCTAGTCAGACTGCGAGTCAGGTGTAACTAATAAGATCCAAAATCAAACCAGTACCGGGAGTGTGACCCGATAAGGTGAGAGGCAGGGCAAGGGTAAGGACAGAGGCATTGATAATAGACATGGTACTCATGCTATTAGTAGGAGTATAAGGGCGGACCAGAGCACAAGCAACTCAGGGGCAAACCCGAAGCATAATATATAACATGACTAGGAAGGAAGCTCCAGCCTCAAACGACATGATATCGGGTATGATATTATTTTTTGATATTGAATCTTATGTTTTGATTGATCCTGGCTCTACGCATCCATATATAGCATTAGAACTTGTGTCTAAAATACTAGGAGAGAGTAGTTCTTTGGGATATAACTTAATGGTTTATTTGCCCATGGGATGAGGTGTGGTAGTGAATAGTATCAGGAAGGGAAGTTTAATGGGAGTTGGAGATGTAAATTTACTTGCAGGTCTAGTAATCATGGACTTGAAGAAGTTTGATGTGATCTTGGGGATGAATTGGTTAATACAACATAAAGTAGTTGTTGGTTGTTATAAGAAGGACGTGGTGATTGAGTCTTCTGAAAAAACTTAGAGTAGTATTTATGGTAGATCAACAGATAATGCCAGTTTGTGTAATATATGTCATAGAGGCAATGTGATATTAGAAGAATGTGAGGCATATTTAGCCTATGTGGAAGATATTTGAACAGGTAAGCACAACATTGCAAGAATTTCCAATAGTAGGGACTTTCCTAAAGTATTCCTTGATGACTTATTAGGATTGCCATCACATAGGAACATGAACTTCACTATAGAAACTCTTCAAAAGACCTATCTTAATTTCTATTGCACCATATGAAATGGATTTGATACAACTACGAAAGCTTAAAAAGCAAATAGAAAAAATATTAGAAAAAGGATTTATCATATTGGGTTAAAAATTATATACAAATAAATAATTATTATTATAATATATAAATACATAATTAAATACATATAATGTTATTATTTATTATATTTTTCAGCAATATTCAACAATTTTCTAGTAATTTTTTCTTTTTCGACTGAGCAGTTTTTCATCGGTTACAAACCATTATGCAGTAATTTTTTTTTTAATTTTTCTCTTATCGATTTTTCATCAATTAAAAATAATTATTCATATTTTCATAAGGTTTTGAAGTGGGTCCTCCATCCCAATTTTGTTTTAATTCTCAAAAGAAAAAAAGAAATATAAAGTTCCAAAAATTGGACCTTCTTCCGGCTCACAACCGTTACCTAAACATGGTCGGAGCCATGTGAAAAAAAGTAAAGAAAAATATATTTACAATTGTTCCAAGCGTGGCCGAATCAACTCTACCATATGACCTGATAATTGGAAAAAGAAATGTATTTATGTAGTTCTTCTCCTCTTTCACTTCAACATCTTGTAACGCAAATTTCGTGTTTCTGAATTTATTGAATAAGAAGAATATTACAAATGAAATTTTGAATTTAGTTGTACTTTTTGTGGGTACAAAATCTCTATTTGGAACTTCTGATTCTTCACTTCACGAATGCGATCTTTGATTTTGGCAACTTTGGATGTGGAACCTGATGCTTTGATCTCCTCTGGTGTTGACTTGGGTCTCTGATAACGTTAATTCAATGGTCTTTTGACTTATTCCCGAATTAAACTTTATAGACTTTCAGAACTTGACTTGAGTTTGAATATCTCTTGGTGGATTTGATAATTTGATCTTCCGCCAAGGTGGATTCGTGACTTGACAACGTTAATTCGCGAGGTCTCTCGACTTCTTCATGAATCAAATATTGACTTTAGAGGATTTCCGTGACGAATGCCTTAATTTTGCTTTGAACATCGTGGATTTTTCTTCATTTGCGTTTGAAAGGATTTTAAGACTTTTTGAATGCTCTCTTGCTTCTTTCTTCTATTGTCTCTTCAATTTTATCTTGAGTGACCTATTGACTCATCTTCACTTGTATCTTATCTTGTGCGTTGAGTTGTGTGTCTAGTTGTTGATGAAACACTCCTATTTATAGTTGTAGGGTGGAAGACTTTTTCTTCTTCTTATTCTTTTTTTGACATGTGATTAAACTTGAAAATAAATTTTTCGAGCTACCTACGTACCCTATTGAGAGGATCAAGTCATACTGTAGTTCTCTATTTGAAAATTTTGTAAAATAGTTTAAACTTTTAAAAGGGAGTCTTCAACTTGAATTTATAAACAATTTATATTCGTATCAAGGAGTCCTCATTTGGATTTGGTAGACAATTTATACTCATATCAAGAAGCCTTCAATTTGAATTTGTAGATAGTTTATACTCATATCAAGGAATCTTCATTTGAATTTGAATTATGAAGCCAATCAACTTCTTCTCCAACTTTATTTAAAACTATAAACTCCGATTCTATATTGAATCGAGCTATACAAGTTTATTTTGAGGACTTCCACGATACTGCACCACCTCCAATGGTGAATACATATCCGTTTGAGGACTTAGTATTTTTAATGTTAAATATCCAATTTGACATCAATTTGTTGACTGAATAGGCAATATCACAACGAGTGTATTTCACAATTTGCTTTAATCTACCAACCGTTCTTGAATATTCAATTTGACATTCGCTTTCACCTTGGTTCTTTGCTAAGTGTAGATTTCAATCCACATTTGTCTTAACAGGTGAATTGTCATAAATATTGAATTTTCTAAATATAGTCTCAACATAATAAGACTATGATAAGACATGTTTATCAGACGTTTTAGAGATCTTAATCTCTAATACTGCGTCAGTTAAACCTTATGTCTTTCATATCCAAATATGTTGTCAATACTTTCTTGGTAGTCAAAATGAAATAATGTCATTTTTCTTTCATCTATATGTTATGTACATATAGACAGATTATGATAAAGAGCTGGAAGTACCTTTAACATAGATACATTTATTACACTCATTGACCTTAAAGTCATTTGACAATATTATTTGTCAAATCTTTCATATAAGCCAATCCAACAACTTTACAAACCTTGTTTTCTTGCCCAAAAATGACAACCCTTTATGTTGTTCCATTAACTCGTCATTTAAGAATAATGACTTACGCCGATTTGTAATTTTTCGCTACGGATTCCCAAAAAACTTTTGCAGTCTTTGTCGGGCAATATACATTGTTCAATGTATCATACATGTCACTGAGGATGTGATTTTTGTAAAGAAAATCCCCACATCCCTATGCATTTAAACAACATTTTTTTCGGGTATTAGTTTCCCCTTTAAATTAACAAGGGCTCCATTCACTTTAAAAACCTTAATATGTTCAAATATAATGAAATAGAATGACATCTTTTAATACCATCACTTAAAGTTGTCGGAGAATTTTTCATACCTCTCCCCTTGGGTAGCAATAGGTTGTGCAACAAGAGGTTGGATAACCATAAAAACCTAATTAGTAACCACCAATTCAAAGACTTCTATAATACACAAAAATAAAATAATTGTCTTAAACTTCTCGGGAGAAATTTGGAATATGCGGGATTTGTGTATTATGAAGTCGAGGCAAGAGTTAGACTCTTTATCTTTAAGACAATTATTGCCCCCTCTGGTGCTCATGAAAATGGCAATTTGTCTCCCAAGATACAACGACTTAATATCTCAAAGTAGCAGCACTACAAATTTTGAGAAACGGCGAACCAAATAATATTTTGGAAATCTCTTAATAAAAGACATCATGCTTTTATTGATAAAAATTCGAATGCTCTAAAATGAATTGAATGAATGAAATAAAATGGGGGAATCTATTTATAGAAGTTGGAAATGTCCCATTGAATGCTCATGTCCGATAAAAAAAATACCTTTAAAATGTTATAACATTTCATCTGAATAGCCACATCATTTCACCCAAAGGACATACCAATTTATACAAATAGACACGTTGTTTCGTTCAAAGGATTTCACCTAACGGACACATCATTTCAACCAAAGGACACAACTCTTCGGTTGAATTCAATACGGTTGGATGATGATTGGGCGCCATCAACCATCATCACGTGTCACAAGTTTGTTATGCGTCCCATATAGTAACCAATTATTTGTCATGATTTATAATAAATTTATTATTTAATTTATCATTCACAATTTTTCAACAGTATGATGCAACATATTCTTCACTCTTTTCTTGTCCATATTCATCAATGTCAACACTTAAATATTCTTTTCATCAAGATCTATTGTTATCTCAATGGTATGTGCACGAGTTGCTAATTCTTCAAAAGTTTTTGGTTTGATTCATTAAAGTATGTGGCAAAAACCCCAATGTATTCCTTGGATACAGATCTCAATTGCCGAAACCTCGGATAATCTATCCTTGCAATTGAGGCTCAAATTTCTCCAGTGCTTGATATAATTAATAACAGACTCTTCCTCCCACTGGTGGGAGTTTGTAAGCTCAATCATATTGATTGTCCTTCTGGTACTGTAGAAGCGATTGAGTTCTAATTTCCCCAAGTATAAAATGAGTTGGCTTCCAAGTTGGTGCACAAATCAAATGCATTTCCCTTCAAAGATCGGATAAATTATTTTACTAGGTCATCTCCATAAGTCCATGCATCATTGCATGTCTCTATAAAGTGAGTCACGTGTTGCTTAGGGTTGTCTTTGCATCAAACTGCTGGAACTTCGGAGGTTGATAGCCGACTGACATCTTCAGGTTATCAATTTTTTGAGTGTATGGGGCTTTGTGTATGTCATGGATGATTTAAAGTTTTCGTTGAACTTATTTTTTTATAGTCCCCATAATGAACTCTTTTAGTTGGTCAACGGGAATCAGCCTGTCTGAGGAGATTTGTAGCTCTTTTGTTGATGATTTCTCTCTTTCATTGGATTGTTGTATTAGAGACGTCTCACCTTCTTCATGTGCCTCAAGTTGTTTTTCGCCATTGTAACTAGCATCAGTGTTGTAGATCTTGTTCATTAACTTGTTGATTTGAAAGTCTTGCTCTTGAACATGTTTTGCAAGATTTTCTATAGCTCTTGTCAGATTTGCAATTTGTTCCTCCAATGTTATGGTGTTTGTCACCATGACAAGAGCTATACTTGATGTTGAGAGAGGAGTGGACGAAGAAGAATCATCCTTCAAATCTCCATCATCTTCATTGATCCTGCTGATATGGAATAAATATTTCTCAACAATTTCATAGAAAGTCACCTCACGGTATGATTTCTTGGACGTACTTCTTGTGACGACTCGTATGGTTTCATTTGAACTTGAAGCAACAACTTTGAGTGCGGAAATTTTGTTGGCAGTCATTACGATATTTTAAAATTTTGATGAAGAGATAAGAGGAAGAGATAGTCCCATCGGGTGTGCCAAAAGTTTATAACACAAATTTCATATTTTTGAATTTATTGAAACAAAAAAAATACTAAAAATGATTTTTTGAAGTTATTTATACTTTTTGTGGGTACAAAACATCTATTTGGAACATCTGATTCTTCACTTCACGAATGTAATCTTTGATTTTGATCTCCTCTGATGCTGACTTGTGTCTCTTATAACGTTAATTCAATGGTCTTTTGACTTATTCTCGAATTAAATGCTATAGACTTGGAGAAAAACTTGACTTGAGCTTGAATATATCTCGGTGGATTTGACGATTTGATCTTTCGTCAAGGTGGATTCGTATCTTCACAATGTTAATTCGTGGGTCTCTCGACTTCTTCACGAATCAAATATTGACTTTAGAGGATTTACGTGACGAACGCCTTGATTTTACTTTAAACATCGTGAATCTTCCTTGATTTATGTTTGAGAGGATTTTGAGACTTCTTGAACTCTCTTTTGCTTCTTTATTCGATTGTCTCTTCAATTCTGTCTTGAGTGACCTCTTAACTCATCTTCACTTGTATCTTGTCTTGTGCTTGAGTTGTGTGCCTAGTTATTAATAAAACACCCCTATTTGTAGTTGTAGGGTGGAAGACTTTGTCATATTTACTTGATGACGTGGTTTGATATGATTGGTCATTTATGATTTGTTTCCTTAATCACAAAACGTGATATAAAATTACCAAATCATTTATATTTGCTTCCTTTGTTGGCAAGAAAAGATTCAAATTGCGTTGAATGCTTCAACTCTATACATGGTAATATTTGATTTTATCCATCAATCAATATGTTATTTTATAAAAAAATGTAAATTTGATGAAATAATATATTGCACATGTTAATATGTAACTGGCATTAATTTTGCATGCATGTACATCTGTCAGTCTCTAGAATCTGGACCAACACAGAAGAATTACAATTTGACTTTTTGACCTGTACTTGAAATCTTTTTTATGGGTAGCCTACCGTCGCACCACCCCCATTACAGCCCACACAGATCTGCCCAAGCATCGCCAGTTCCGCTCTCCATTGCCTTTCCCCGTTTCGCCTTCATGGCCTCTCCTCAGTTTTACTTTCCACAACACTTCATCTGCCCTCCTTCTGCCCCACGTCGCCCGTCCTTATCTCCCTCCCGCCGGAAATAGGATGATGTTGGGCATTTGCCATTTAAAATTCAAGGCAAAAGTAGAGAAAAAAATCCAACGATAGATGGGCCCAACGCGTTTGTAATCCGAAGTCTACTCCTAAGATTCAAATCATTGAACAATACCAGATAACACCGAACCACAACTTTTAATAGTGGCCTGTCCAAAATTTGTGAACCACGCATTGTGCTGGATTAGCATGGATATTCATCACTATCTAGGCTATTAAGAATGACATAAATGGATCGAACTAAATAATAGAGTGTAAGTTAACAAAGTACTTTCTCTAAAGATAAAAGTAAAAATTACTTTTATTTGTCTCTTCACAACATCGTAGAAGAAAATAAAAACGATTAAACTAGATAGAGGTAGAAAAATAATATATACAACATTATAATAAATAACTAAATTTAAATATAAATATAGTAGTTGCTGTTGAAATATAATTAACATGACTGTTGGGCTTCTATATGTAAACTACAACTATTTTGATACTAAGAATTTATTCGATTTGAATTATTATTTTTTTAGATATAATTAACCATTGGTATATTAAATAATTTGAAAAGCATATAGAAGCAAAAGGATATATATATAATATATATATATGATGTATAATTTATATTACAAAAATAAAAAAAAATCAAATGGTGAATAAACACTAAAATGATGATAATTTGAAAGTAAGTTTTAAATAATTGTATACTAACACATTAGTTACACATTAGTTACACATTAAATTTCAATTGTATAATTATATTTTCATATTAAGTAAATTAACAAACTTTGAGAATCAACTTAGTAATATAAATAGAGAATGAGGTAGTTCAGTTGAAACTATAAATAAAATATGATAAATAAATGGGAATTAAATTGGTCCATTGACTCAGCTTTCATTCAATTTTAGTCCACTAATTAAGATAATTATCATGTTTTATATATTATATTAGCAAAATGTTTTAGTTAGGTACTCCGATAACTGATTTTTTTAATTTTCACCAAAATTGATTGAATTTGGGAATTTTTATCCCACGTGGCATTAAAGTCTGACGTGGGAGATGATGTGAACTTATTTTCTTAAGTAATTATATATTTTAGTCCACTAATTTTGTCCATAGTTTAATTTGTTCCGTGCGACACTAAAAAATAACTCGGCTCAAGTGGATTATTTTTTATCTCTTCTCTCCTACATAAACACTTAAATAAAATAAAAATGTCAAATTACATAAAAATAAGTTTTGCATTTATATCTTATACTAGCTTTCGTGATACGTCATCTATACATACATATAATAAATAATCTTACACACTTTAAAATATATTACAAATTAATAAAATGTATAACTCAATATATCAGCTTTAAAAAAATATAATATCATAAAAATTACAAATCCATATAATTATATATAATTATAAATAATCATTTTATAAATACTTATAGATTATAAAAATAATTATAAATTATAAAAATTATTATTATTTTATAAATAATTATAGATTATATAGATAAAAAATGCATAAAATTATAGATAAAATAACATAATTTTACTATAGGTAGTTATTTTATTTAATTATAAAATTATAGATAAAAATACGTAAGATATTAATTTATTAAAAATACATAAAATAATGATAATTATAAATACTTATAAATTATAAAACATAAAATTTTTATTTTGTATGATATAATACATAAAATTATAAAACTACACTTTTTTATTCTTTTATAAATAATTATAGATTATAAAAAAGAAAATTATTATGCTATATAATATAGATTTAAATAAAAGAAAAATAACCCCCCACAAAACCTCCCCCCATCGTCCCTCGGAGAGGGGGGGGGGGGGGGTTGGACGGGGGAATTTCTTTTTTCTTTTTTAAATTTATATTAATTATATAAATAATATTATTTTATAGTTATATATATTTATATAAAATTATGCCATGTATGATGCTTAGTGTATTTTTTAGCCACATCAAACAATGACATGACTCATTTTGCCAGACAAATAAGCAAATTGACACATCAATAATTTTTTATCAATTGGTCAAAAATTTAACAACCAAAATCCTAAATTGGACCTAATTGAATGAATTTTCAAATATAGAATATAAAATGTGATAATTATCATAGTAATTGAACTAAAATTGAGCGAGAACTAAGTTAATGGACTAAATTTTTTCTTTTTCGCAATAAATAAACCAAAGATTAATATTAAACTATTTTGTGAATATCTTACTATTTGAGTAATAAGAATAAAAATTGATATATAAAAGTAAAAGTAATAATTTTATTAAATTGATATTGCTTATGAAAATTAAACTATTTTGTGAATCTCTTACTATTTGAATTTTTTAGCATTTGATAATCCTGAATAGGCATTATTACTTTTACATGATTACATATTGTTTTTTCATATTAATAGCATAAAAGTATTAAAACAACTAACATGGCATAAAAAAAATAACTGTAACATAGTTTATGGGTTTAATGCAATTTATTTATATGATATCGTAAATGAACAAATTATTTTTATAAAATAAATATAAATTTACTTTTTTGTGTTTTTTAAAATACAACAAGAGGTAAATTAATTCATTGTAAACAACATAAGGAGGTATTTTGCTAAAAAAAAAAAATAGAAAGATAATTTGCATATTTGTAATAACTGCTTATATTTATTTTCTATAAACTATTATTGAAAAAGAAATAGATTATACCGATTTGACGTATAAAAATAACATCAAGAAGTCAAACTAAAACAATCCGGAGCTTTGACTATTTAACTTTATTTTAATATTGGATTTCTTGATAATATTATTTTTATTTCATATTACTTGGTTAGATACAAAATATTAAGTTAATCAGTAGTGAATACGAAATGTAGAATTTTAATTTTGGAAAATATTTTTTTATTTAATAGTGACAATTAAATATAGAAAATAAATCACAAATAATATAATAAAATAGTTTCGGTATCAATTAAACACATATTATCGATTTGTTTGAACACATAATTGTATATACTAATGTTTCAACGATAGAAACATATATATTATTATGAACTTAATATATTTTTATAGCTAACTATAAATAATATATTTATCTCTAAAAATATATTTCTATACGTACACCACAAGGTATAGATATAGATATAGATTAATATCTCAACACTTTTTAACACTCCTAACATCTTATCTCCTGATCTTATGAACTCCTCTAAAGTTTTACCAAGCACCTTTTAAACTTATAATATGTTTTGAAAAGTTTATAAACTCACTCAAATACTGTCATAGTCATGCTAATTAACCAAAGGTAATCAACTAGTTCTCTGGTTACCTCATTTAGTAAAACCAATCATGATGCCACAGTCTTTTGCTTTTTTTCCTTTCCTCCAAAGTATCAATATTGTGATATTCGGCAAAAAAGAAAGGGAAAAGTCTTATCGGAGCAGGTTTGATTCAACCAAATCAATCACAGAGCAAGTGTATTACACTTGCTATGTGATTGATCACTTTACCTAAACTGTACACCAATCACACGACAAATATATTGTACTTGCCATATAATTGGTTCGAACCTGATCTGAGTAAGAATTTTCTATGAGAAAGACCGTGTCTTTGTATCACAGTTAAATTTGAAGAGCCTGGAATGATTACAGAAAACCAAACAGGGGATTTGTCAATCAATTTTCCATGATTGACAGACTCTGGAGGTGTACTCAGACATTCCACCCTCTTCTCTACCCAACCCCTATGCTCCTCAGAGGTGAGAAAACATAATCCAAAGCAGATCTAGTTGGAAAACATTCCTTTAATTTTCAGGTCGAAAAAATAGAACATGTTAAAAAATCCTTCTACGGCATTCTTCTGCTAATAATAAGGATGGGACTGAATCGGTGAGAAATCTTATCATCTTCTAAATGTAGGATTGATGTGTTTATGATCAATTAATCCCCTGAGATTCGTTGAAACCCACAACAGAAGAGAACTTTCTTTCAGCATCCACTGTTTGTTTTCTGTGAGAGAATTTTCTAAACTAAAGCAAATTTCAGAACGAAAACAAGGTGAAAGCATATAGCCTTTAAAAGACTGGGTTTATTTTAACTTTTCTTTTTAAAAGAAAGTAACCGAAAAATGTAAGTAAACAAAAAAAAAAAAAGAGAGAAAAACCATGACCAGGCGCTTATTTAAACAGGCACGCGCCGCGACGTGCAGCGCAGTGCTCATGGCTCTAGGGCACCTTTGCTCCATGCACCTTTACCAACTATGGAGGACACCATCAGATTCAAAATGCATTCCATGGTATTAGCAAATTATTGTTAGAATGATTATTTTAGAGTTCATTACTGATGAACAACAAAGATAGAGCAATGCAACTAACTACTGCTTTTCTAAAGTGTCAAGAAAAAAGTTGTTAACCGTCAGTCCTCCCAGGAAAACCCAGTTTTTTGTGATAACTGTTATAGGGTATGCATACTTGAAAGTGTATGGATCAACACTATACTCTCTGAATTACAAGTCTCCATGTCTGCTTGCTACAACATAAGGTATTTTTTCCCAGGTACTTAAGTCACATGAAAATAGGCAAGAAAAAAAAAAATGCTTTTCTTATGCCATCTCGCCATCCACAAGTATAGTTATGCAGCGGGAGTCATGCACAGAGGGGGTCAAAGGGGCAGCAAGCAGCGCACCTCAATCATACCAGAGCACCATGATAGCCCTTTCAGCTATGTTGGTAGAGAAGAATGTCCTTGACCGGTCCTTTGGGGCGTCTATTTCCTGCCAATTTGTCCTCAGCTGGATTGTTAAGGTTCCTCAAAGATCAAGAGCCATAAAATGTGAACAAGTTGATCACTTAGCTTCTCTCCCTTTAATGTTTACTCTTATATCCGCAAAAAGTGGACACGCAAGATCCAATTCCCTTAGATGAGCGCAGCATCAAAGATTGAATGTGTTGAACATATATTCCCACTGAGTGAGTTTCATTTCATTTTGAGCATATGCTATTTTTTCTCATCAATTCTATGCTTTCAGCAATGGTTGACCCAGCAGTTCCAACGAAACCTAGAGAGGCACAGCTACATATAGTTTCTTCCAAATATAAAAGTATATCAGGTAAAGACACAGCATCACACTGACGATCTCTCCCGTAAAAATTACTAGAAACAGATTGAAGTTTCATAGCGTTTCCTGCATTTAAAAGTTCTGTAGTAGTTTGAGCTACTAACTCATCATCCTCTCTCAGAACAAACAGCTTAAAAGCATCAGAATCTTTTGCCAAATCACCCAAATAATTTCCTGTCCGATTAAGCTGGGGTAGATCAGTCATTACAAATACATGAATTGGGAGAGAACCATTCTGCTTCAGCAGGTCCAACTTTTGCTTCAGTCCTAGGAAAGTACCTTTCCAGTGGTTCTTGAATTGACCATCCAATAACCTAAGTTGTGCGCAAAGAAATGGAGCCTTAATTGTCTCGAGAGCAAACTTCTTCCCAACACTTAAGATTTCTGCCACAAATGGAAGAAATTCAACCTTCTGAATTAACAACTGTATCCTTTGATCCCATGGAGCTTCGTGGATGTCAATATGCAATTCAGAGCCCTTATATGATGAAGTAAAAAGGCTACCAAGTGCCAGAACTGTGGCTGTTCCAGCTGCAGAGCCAGGACCAAGGGCCTTATAGACATCTTTCCTTCTCCTCAAGAATGAAATCTTCCTCTTCTTCATGAGTTCATCATTGGCTTGGAATGAATCCAAAATTCCATCATCATCTGTTTGGTATGTCCATACTGTTTTTCTACAATCTTCTTGCGAAGCAAATAAGCAATTGTCCACATTGCCATCAAATCCAGATAGTAATGATCCACACTTTTTTAGCTTTTCAAGCAAAGAAGAATTCATGCTTGAGTCCATACCACAGTCCAAGTTGAGATTCACCCCACACCACATTGATACAAAAACCCTGAAATCTATAAATCTGACAGCTGATACTAGAGATGAAAGATCAAGGATATCAGCCATGGATATGTACCTGAACATCAAGGAATGTAAAACATCTCAATGTTTATGTAGAACTACCGCTATGTACTATATATCAGGAACCACAGTCAAAAAGTTATACTTCTCGCTTGACATATATCTATTTTTCGCTTTGGGCGACAGATAATAACGATAACACTGAACAAATTGGAGCACTGCGATTATGGTTCATTATGGTTCGTACGATCACCCAGGAAACTCATGCAGCAACTCCAGGCTAGATTTAAACATACTCTCCTAATTACAATGTCAGAATTCTAAGACTGAAATTTCTTCTTCAAGTGATACAAATACAAATCAAAACTAAAGAATTAGGGAAAAAAACATCAAAAGTCATCTCAAAACCGAACTTGCCTGTGATCACGGAGGAGCTCAATACTGTGATTCCAGACTTTGAATCTTAACTCATTCGGATCCAAAACCCTAAACTTGGGGCAACTTCCAAGGGCAACAGCATGGTGATCCAGAATAGGAGGCACAATCAGCGTCCGGTTCAAAATCGCGGCCATCAGAATAGCGGTCTTGAACTCGGAGAGCTGGTTGCTGAACCCGCTGTGCGGCGCGTACCAGAGGAACTTTTCTCCCGGACCACCGACGGTGCTCGGGCATTTTTGGGGAAGGAGGGGTGAGGAATCTCGGGAAATGGGGAGGATAGAAGGGGAAATGAGGGTTTTGGAGGAGATGGAGAGAGCGATGATGATGAAGGCGGCCAAAATGAGAAGCGTTCTGTAATTACGGTGAAGTGTGAGCCTCCTTTTCCATTTGCTAGTGCCTCTGCTGGAGTAAGGAAGAGTGAAACTGAAATCCATTGCCGTTTGCTTGAGAGCTGGATTTGAAAATGAAACAAGTGTAAGCATAACAAATGGGTAGGAAATAAAATGGTCAAAATATAAATTCATTTAAATATAATAATATATTTGAATATAATTGCTATTAAAATTTATGTCTATATATATATATATATATTGTAATTACATCATATATATTAGATTAATAAGTGTTGAAGCAAAATATTTTAGAATACTTACCTTGGCCATTGATTTAAAAGCAAATTTATGAATCAAATTGGAAGATTGTAAGAAAATTGATGTTGGATTTTTGTGAAATTTGGTGCAATTTGTTGCGGAAATTGTGTTGTTTTGTTTATGTTATAGATATTTTAATAAGCTTATATATGAAATATCAATAGAATATATTATCACAATATATATAAAGTGATAAAATAAATAGAATAAAGCTTAGAATTAGAAAAGTTTCACTGATGGAAAGTCTCGACACTTGTCACTGACCTAAACCCATGATTGTCTTTCTACGTGCAGGTTTTAACGGCTGACCATAATTTCAGAATAAAACTCTCATTAGCTGTCAGTAGTGTCCCATCACATGTGCAGGACCACGAAGAGACTAGGAACCGATCCTTTGTCATATTATCAAAACACTAAAAATACTTGTGGAAATATAAAATATTTCTCAACTTCTTCCTTACAAATCACCTCAAATGACCTCTTTATATTGATGAAAAATATGACAATTGTTATGAAATAATGACCCAATTAAAACTATTGTCAATTGAGAATAAAGATGATTAAAATAAATCATAAATCTCAATAAAAGGGTCATAAATGAATATTAAAAGTCCAAGGGTCATATAATAAATATTAATGTCCCCTAAAATTATTGGGCTAAGCCTATAAGTTAGGCATACTAGTCTAATCGACTAAGAGCCCAATTGACTCATAAGCAGGACGGATAAAGGCCCACTACCAGGATGGATAAAGCCTACCAGCAACACGGATAAGGCCTATCATGAGGGAAGAAAGACCCACAGACTTATCTGTTACTTTATTAAACTGGCAGGCCCAAGAAATAAACCCATTTCAGCCGGACACGTCATCATACAGCTGGGAGGACAGATCATATAGCTTGCCAATACATTTGTACACGTCACCCTAAAGTATCTCCAGGTGGTTCTAAGTAAATAGGTATCAAAAGAGTTGGAAAATTCACAAACAACCAACTTTTGAATTTTTAGGCAGATATGGCAGTGTTTAATACAGCTCGCATATCTCAGTCAATATTTATACAAATCACAAATCGTTTGTTCTAGATGTTAACCAACTCGAAGGGCTTTTCATCGTCGTATGGAACTCTACGATCAACCTTGTATCCTGCTCTCTCTCTATTTTTAGGTTATTTTAAGCCTATATTCACACTTTCACATCATATCTCACCATTATTCTCATCGTATTTCAAGTTTTACTTTTCTTTCTTCTTTTATTCGTTACTAACTTAGGCGAAACTTAGGCTATTTGGTGTTTCGCCTTTTAATTTTCTAAGGTAGCATTATGATCCCTCTGAAAAATTCATATGCCTCTCACATGACCTTTTAAAATTGGGGCAATTGTGCTTATTGGCTCATTTCTTACAGCATTTGTCCTTCAACTTTTTATGATATATTTTGTCATGTATATTTTTAAATTTTGCAACTTAAGTCTTCTTAACCAGAGGTCACCCTTACTCGCCAACGAAAGTGAACTCCGACAAAAAAAAGGGGGGGGGGGGGGGGGGGGGGGACTAAAATCATAAAATTAAAAAATATAGGATCAAAATGCTACTTGAGAAAGTTAATGAAAGAAAATGCCAAATAACCTAAATTGCGGGATGAAATATACATCGAACTCGTTCTTCCAACAAGAATCATATGTATTGGACCAGCAATTGACCGACCCTACCAATTTTTTTATTATTTTTGTATAGTTTATATATATTTATAGAAAATATATTGATAAAATATACAAAATAATGTGTAATCTATTTTTACTTACATATAATATAAAATTAAAATTAAAATTAAAATAATTTAAAATATTTTGTAATGTTTCAATAGATATGAAGTAACACAATGCATCAGATCCCACCCGACTGATTCCAACTCCAAAAATTAATTGATGAAATGGGTCCCAAATTTTAACAAATTCGCTCCAAATTCTACCATTCCCATCCTAATCCTCATATACACAATTATAGTTATTCCTTGCATCAGTGATAGAAAGAAAAATGGTTTTCTTGGCAACAGTGCTATAATTAGACCAATGATAGAATCCCCCACCACCCATATTGTCCTCTACCTCGTATAAATCCAAACGATTCCTGAAATAGAATCATTGTCGCTACAATGTCCGCTCTTCTTTCTATTGCCCTCCTCTCCCTTCTTCTCCTCTCTAACCTCTCCTCCGCCTCCTACCAGCCCCAGCTCGCCACCATCCCACCTTCAGGCCATGACAACGTTCACATGGCCTGCAAGGCCTCGCGCGACCCGCCTACATGCCAAGCCTCCATACTCCATTCCAATCACGTGCACCCAAATGCCACCGTTCTGCAGGTAATTCAATCCGCCCTGTGGGTTTCCTCGCGGAATCTTAACAAGGGACGGAGATTGGTCCGTGAAATCCTGGAGGCATCGGCAGGTAACCAGAACCGTTCCAATGTGGCCAAAGTTTGCATTGAGGTGCTGTATTACTCCAAGTACCGGACGAATATGACGGCCCAGGCCCTTTCACGTCGCAAGATCAAGGACGCGCATGCATGGATGAGCGCTGCCTTGGGCTACCAGTACGCCTGCTGGGGAGGGCTGAAGCACGTCAACGATTCATCCCAGGTGGGGAAAACGATGGCGTTCTTGCACTCTTATTTAATTCCGTCGTCTAGCAATGTGCTTGGAATGATTGTAAATTACGATGTCTTTGGCGATCAAACCATGCTCTGGGGCCTGCCCAGAACGGAGAGGGATGGGTTCTGGGGATCCGGGTCGTTTTCCTCTCGTTCCAATCCACCGGGCGGCGTGCCGTCGGGCTGAAGGCCGACCTGACGGTGTGCAAGGGGGGTGATGGGTGCGATTACGAGAGTGTGCAGCAGGCTGTGAATGCAGCCCCAGAGAAGTCGGATAAGCCGTTCGTGATATTTATAAAGAGTGGGGTATATGAGGAGAAGGTTAGAGTGCCGCTGGGGAAGAGGAATGTGGTGTTCTTGGGGGATGGCATAGGGAGAACTGTAATTACAGGGTCCATGAATGTGATGCAGCCGGGGATCAACACCTACAACTCCGCCACCGTTGGTAAGTTGATGATAATGGTTGCTCTTTTTTCTTGGTTTTTTCTTTTTTCAGAGTTATAACGGTTTTGAGGGGAAATCGTATTTTTTTGTCTCATATATTAAGGTTTTTTTTTTTTTTAATTTAACTTAATTTGTTATGATTTTTTTAGATTGCATTTTTTGGAAAATCAATATGAGTCCTCACATGCATTTTTCATTCAATAATTATAGAAAAAAAAATGAAATTTACCTCCCCATAATATAAGAAATGAACAAAAATACCCTATAAAATTTTCACATACTCTTTTCAATAGAGTTAAATTCATTTTGATTCCTTGTGATATGAAAAAAATAAAAAAGCTCTCTGTAAAAATTTAAATATAAAAAATTATTCTTATGTTATGAACAATGACACACACAACCCTCTAGTCAACGTGGCCTCAGGGGTTTTTTTTGAATTTTTTTCATATTACGGATAGTATAATTGATACTTTTTATTTTTATCATAATTTTTTTTTTTAATATTTCCAATATCATAGAGTCCTTGGATATTTCCCATTTTCAATATATACATGCATGTAATGTAAGATTCCTTTCGGCTACCTAATTCATTAATATTTGTAATTCCGAGTACGTAGGTGTTATTGGTGATAGATTCATGGCCAGCGGTATCACTTTCCAGAACACAGCAGGCCCTAATGCGAATCAGGCAGTAGCCTTCCGATCAGACAGTGATCTTTCCGTCATAGAAAATTGTGAATTCATCGGCAATCAAGACACCCTTTACGCCAACAGCTTGCGCCAGTACTACAAGTCATGCAACATCCGAGGAAACATTGATTTCATATTCGGAAACTCAGCTGCATTCTTCCAGGACTGCTTCATTCTTGTGGAACCAGGAAAGAGTACTCAGAACAAGGTTGTCACCGCAACGGCCGAACGGATCCCGCCCAGTCGACAGGGTTCGTCTTCCAGAACTGTGTGATCAATGGCACTGACGCCTACATGGACTTGCATCATGGAAAGCCCGACAGGCACAAGAACTACCTCGGTAGGCCGTGGAAAGAGTATTCAAGGACAGTTTTCATGCACTGCACAATAGGGGATCTTATTGCTGCAGAAGGATGGATGCCTTGGAGTGGTGATTTTGCACTGAAAACCCTCTATTTTGGTGAGCTTGAGAATACAGGGCCTGGATCTGATACGTCCAGGAGAGTGAGCTGGAGCAGCCAGATCCCACCACAGTATGCTTCCTCGTACTCGGTCCAAAATTTTATCCAAGGGGATCAGTGGATTCCTAGAAGTTCCTGATTACCTTGCCTGCTGCAGATACGATGATGCTCAACTTATTACATAATCGAGTGTGTGTTTTACAGAAACTTTTAAGTGTTTTTTTTAAAAAATATGGATTAAATTTTGGGGATCATCTCTAAGATTTGGCGTAATTTGTTGGTCTTTATATTTAATATTTACGATGTTTTAATGTAATTTAATAGAGTTAATTGCAATTTTTGTCCCATATTATAGAACTTTAGGAGTAGTTCCATACTTTTGAAATAGTTATTTTTACCCGTATCTTATTGATTTAAATTTAGGTCCTATTGTTAAAGACTTGGAAGGCATGGTCACGTGCTCTAATTGAGGGAAGAAATAGGCTGAAACGATTTATTCGAGTTAATTATATTTTTGATTCCATAATTTATCGTATTTTGTAAATTCATATATGCTTTTAAATAGCTATTATTGATCTCAGATCTTAAATGTATATTGTTTTTTGTTTCGCTTAACGTTTGGACGAAATTGCACGTAGCCATTACGTAATCTGCTAGCTGCACAAGGAAAAAAAAATCACTTTTGGCCCCGAAAACTTTCCTCATAGAAAGTAACATTCTGTCACATTAGCGTAATGTGAGGAAAAAAAATCATCGCAAGCTTGATCTAACAAATAAGCTCTTGCATGAGGCTTAATGTACGATAATGTGACGAACGGTAATTTTTTCATATATATAATTGTGAGAAAAACAATTTCCTCGAAAATAAATGGTGTATGTGACCAATTAATATGCCCTCATTCTAAATATTACTTTCCTCGCAATAAATTATTTTCTCACAAAGAAAGATTATATTCTATTATATATGACCAAATATATTGTCACATTAAACTATTTGATGACATATTATACAAACTAAGAAAATGTGAGAATAATTTTCTCAGATTAGATTTATTCAAAATTAATTTTAAAAGACTCAAAAGTTTTATTTGTGACGATAATTTCCTCAATAGAAAAGGTTTAAGTAGTAATCCTCACATTAGTTTGTGATGAAAATCTACAATTTGAAATTAACAAAATAATCTGTGACGAAAATTTTCCAAAATCTATTTTATAAAAAAAAAAAAAAATTGTGACGAAGAAATTCTCACATATAGTTTTATTTCAATTAAATATATATATATATATATATATATATATACAATATTTCCTCACATTAACATTCCAATATGACATAATTTATTCATCACAAAAAAATTTAATTGCAAGCTTATCAGAAAATTAGCATTTTAAGAAGATTCATATGGTCATTCCTATATCTTGCCCTAATATAAAGAAATTTCACACCTCAAATCTCGAACTAATTTCTATATAAATATTAACCTGGAATTTTCATCAAAAAATAATGTTTCAATTAGATTAATGCATATCGAGATTCAACAATACCATAATAGTCAAAAGACTTTCACAAAATTCTAAAACTATCGAAGGGGGACTAAACCTCTCTAAAACAGATGTTATCACTATCGTGTTTAAGTCAATAACGTTCTTACTAAAAAAATTTGAATCAAAATCAGAATAATAGTTGAAATTAATGTTGAAGTGATGAAAATCATGTGGAGTTCAAAAAGTATGCTGAAAATAGTCTAAAAATCGAGAGAGAATGAGAGTATGAGTGTGATGATAGCTTGTATTATCAAAAAAACTAGATAGAGTTCCAATTTTTTGACATTCGTAGAGCCAGACCCAAAAGGTAGTTGGGGTAAATCCAGTACCATTGGATAGCTATATGTGTTAGCTACATAACATAAAAAGAATTTTAGGATTTGGACTTATTTAGATGAAGATGTGACCTTTTGACTGAGTCCTGCCCAGTTTGTCTGAGTATCCCGAAATTCAGTTACTTGTTGACTGAAGAGTTAATTCCAATTGAGTCTCAGCAACCTATACCACGTATTATCCCTATTGTATGATGACTCAACTCGCTGGATTTGACTTGTTTCTTAGGCTTGCCAGGTTAGTAAGGCCAATGCAAGTTATGGGCTTTTTTTTACCTTACTCATAGGTCAGTAGAACTTGCGCTACTGGATTGCTTTAGTGGGGGTCCACTACCTAATTCTTGACCTTTGAGAAAAATGCTTGAAGAGGGTATCATCACTCCTCCAACAAGGGCCATCCCACCTATGTGAAAGCCGCAGGATCCTTCATGTGTAACTATGGACCTTGACTCTTCTATTTTTGAAAAGCATTAATATGATTGATTTTATTCTAAAAAATATTAATACTAAATTAAAATCAATTCACTAGAAATCACTCTTTTTTTATTTTTAAATATAATTTTAATTTAAAAATTGAAATTTTTTATTTTAATTTTTCTAATATTTATTATTTAATGCATTTTTTTATTATTCAAAGTTTGGTAAAGAACTTTTCACATTGTCATTTGTTATTTATTGTATGTTAGTTAAGTAAAAATATGGATATCCTTTCATGACGAAAACAATCGCTTATGCATTCACGCTTTTGTATGTAGTATATATATATATATTATAAGTGTGAATATCTTGAGCGTTTGCTTTTCATTATAAAAAGACGTCTACATCTTTACTTAAGTAATTTTTTTAATAATAAATAAAATTATTTATAAAAGAATAAATTATATAATAAAAAATAATGTAATAATTTTAATACCTCTAAACTACATAGACAATAACAAATACATCGAAGTCGTTAAGAGAAATTAGAACTACTAAATAACTTTTTTTATATTAGATTTTTGTCTTTTCCTTTTATAACTTTCTTTTATTTATTATTGAAAGAAATAACTTACTGATCACTACAAAATATAATGTATATTTAATTATGACTAATTGTCATGTTTAATAATAAAATATCCATAGTAAATAGTCACTAACCACGGTCATGCAACGGTTGTTGGCCGTGGTATCTGCGTGGGTCGCTAAAACATTGTCATAGCTAAAAGTCATGACAAATATTTTTACCATGGCTTTTAGTCATGGCAAATAACTTTTTTATGATGGAAAACCTATATTTTTGCATCGATTTTACTTAATCGTGGTCAATAAAAAGTATTTATCACAATTTTTAGTCGATAGCTATTTAAATTTTTTTTCAGTCACTTAATGGTGCAAATTAATGTATAATAAGAAAGAGTAATTAATGGTGCAAATGCCTTTTTTTACAAATTAATTTCTTACAAATACACAAATTCATTATTTACTAAAAATAAATAAATATAATGCTTATAACAATTAATTTTAATATCGTCATGACGTTTCGTTACAAAACTTTGTCAAAATTTTGAATTTAAAATGATTGATAGCTCTCAATTGATTATATCAAGTTGGTCAAACAGAATATTTTTAAAATATATAAATTCAAACATTTACTAAATATAAATATAATAATTAATTGTAAAATTGAATATTATAAAATTATCATTTAAAAAGTTTTTCTTTTTAAAAAAAGTAATAGTAAAGGGAAGATGACTCAACTTATTGATTTGTTATGTAACGCAATCGTAATTCAGTTCAAATAAATTAATTATTTCTTTAACTTGAGGTGCATCAATATAATTTATAAATTTTATATTAAAGAAGTTAGAATATTAATTAAATATACTGTGTAAACCTATTCTAATACAAGTGCTCATTTCATATTATTCATTTGAAATTATAAAAATTATATCTGAGTACCAAGTTTAATTACAATACTTTTTTATCCTATACACTGTTAACTTATGTTTTTTTAAAAAACTTAATTTATTAAAATAATAATTTACAAAAAATCTCAATGAAATGCATGACTAAACATTCTAAAATAAAGCAAATAATATTTATGATAGATACAATAGCACCACAGTCTATAAATTCTATAAAGTATTTCAAAATATATATAATAAGCATAATCAAAGGTGTATTCAGCATGAATTAATTTTTAAAAAAAAAATTATGTATTAATATTTAAAAAAATTGTGTATAAGGAACTAAAGAATATA
Organism: Sesamum angolense; assembly: GCA_034509725.1. Lineage (NCBI taxonomy): Eukaryota > Viridiplantae > Streptophyta > Magnoliopsida > Lamiales > Pedaliaceae > Sesamum > Sesamum angolense. The sequence continues at coordinate 4,287,940 of JACGWL010000001.1, read as the reverse complement.
TTAATAAAGTATTTTCTCTAATATAAAAGTAGATAAAAATTGCTTTATTATTTTTTCACGATCATGAAGGTAAAATAACAACCTATACAATTGAAATGGCTGAATTTAGAGGTTACTAAATAGTATAGTCAATGTTACATTAGATAACTAATGTAAAATCTAACTATGATAGTCGTTATTGAAATATAATTAACATAACTATTAGATAACGAGATACAGGATATAATTATTTTGATATTGATACGGATTAAAAAATTATCATAGAAATAATAAAAATTCCCTTAAAATAAGAATTATTTACAGGAATACCGGATGATCTGAGTTTGACCATTTGGGTAGGGTAGAGTAGGGTAGGGTCGAGTCGGGTTGAGTCATGACTGGGGTCCGCAACCCGACCCAAATGACCCTCAACAAGAGATAGTTAGGTAGGGTCACGGGTCATGACCCATATCCGCAACCCGCCCCTGAAGACTACCACTACAAACCGTTGATTTATGGGACACAAGCTAAGATGTTGACACGCGGCGTAATGCTAATGGACCTCTCAAGTATGCAAATGGATCCACCCAAATACTATAAATATCTCAAGTTCAACACATTTATAATAAGGCATTTATTACACCTAGAACCCATACTAGATCGCTTGAGCTCGCATTTATACTTTTCCTTCATCACTTACTTAAGCATCGAAGGATCTTAGTTGGGAACCTCCCAGCAAGCCTAATGATCTGCTCTCTTTTCTCAGGTTCCAAACATTTTCGAGGATGCAAGGTAGCTAAAGACCTGCTACCTGAATCAGGTATTAAGGGTTTATTCCATTTTGGATTATTTCTTCTTAAGACTAACAAATAAGTAGTATATATATCAATAAATTTTAGTATATTGAAAAATAAAAGATATCAATAAAAGACTACGAAAAAGAAAATATATAATTTGCATGTATAAATAATCAGTAATACAAAACGAAAATTTTCAGTTTTAAGGATTGATTTTTTTTGTTTAATCAAGTAAATATAGGGGTGAATTACAAATAATAGATTAAATGATTTTGAAGTAATTATTATCAACTTTTAGAATATATAATTATATGTACTAATGTTTCAATGATAGAAATATAAATAAAATTATGAACTTAATATATTTTTATAACTAATAAATAATATATTCACCTCTAAATATATTTTGCACGAACAACACACGTGATACATATATTTAGTATATTGATGCGTAGCAGAAATTTCGCCACACGGTCAAAGGGTCTTCAAGAAAATTTTAAAATTATCGAAGGACTAACCCTACAAAAAGAGTTAGCACTCCATTGCTTAATTTAGGAGATAAATTCATTTTGCCCCCCTCTGTTACAAAGAACATATCATAATGCCCCGTCAAAAAGAGCCTAATTTTATAGAGTAATAACTAAAATATCCCTCCTAGTCAATTTGGTCAACCTAGGCCTATTAAAATATTCATATAATATATAAAAATTATTTAGAAAAAGTTTTATATAGAACAAAAATATTTATTAAAATATACCTATAAAATTATTTATATTAAATTTTATATAGAAAAAATTATTTTTTCTTAGTTCGTTAAATATGCTCAATATAAGTTTAGAGATAATTAACTCATTTTTATAAATTTATTAAATTTTAAAATTGTTAAAATTTAATTTTCAAGTGGCCGAAATTTTAATTTTTTACCACAAAATGACATGGCATACCAAGTGAATTTTTTTGGGGGTTTTTAGTCCTACGTGGCTTTAGAAAATTATATCACATGTTGGATAAATTATATTATATGATTAAATTTTATATAAAATTATTGTTTTTAAAAGAAAATTAAAGCACCCCCCAACACACCCACCCCACGGCTTGCCCAACCCCACCCCTCCCCTTCCCTCCGACCCCCGTCTGGGCGATGCCAATCACCCAGAAGCGAGGGCAATGCGGTCGCCCAGATGCGATAGACGATGGCGAGGGCGGGCGACGGCGACATCGATCGCCCTTGATGATGGGCGACGACAGTCGCTCTTGTTGCGTTGGGCTACCACCTCTCGCCCGGTGATGAGGAGGGCGCATCCCTCCTTAAGCCGCCGCTGCTTCTGCCTTTTTTAAAAAAAAATAATTATAATTAATTTCATATATAATTAAAATATTATATTAAAAATATTAATATAATTATATTATATATAAAGTAATTTTATTATTAATTATTATATTATTTTAAAATTTATTAAAAATTATATATAATATATAATATTATATTATGGAGAGGTAAGGGCAAAATCGTCAAAAAAATAAATAAATTTTCAAACCCACACTCTCAGTCAACGCGAGTGTACTACACTCTCTGGCCTCATGGGGTTCTTTTAACTTTTTTTCATACCACAGGAGGTGTACTGATATTTTATTTTTCTCAGGGATTTTTCTGAACATTTCTAACATCACTGGAGTTTCTTGGATTAAAGATCAAATAAAAAGAAAAACTTAAAATACAGTGATAATAATGGTGAGATATGATTAAGAATGATGAATTTCGTGTGGCGTGCAGATTATAAGCTTGAAATAACTTAGAAATCGAAAGAAAATGAAGAGAGAAAGTGAGAGCTTTAGAGTGTGGAATGATGTTACCGAATGACTGCACAAAATCTCTATTTATAAACGTGTACAGATCATGGTACGGGGGTTGATGTGGAGTGCCATATGGTGTTGGAAAGCCCTTCAAGTTGGCTGTCTCTAGAATAAACCATTTGTGATTTGGATAAATATTGACTAAGATACGTGAGCTGGAATAAAACCTACCATATTTGCCTAAAAATCCAGGAGTTGGTTGTTTGTGGATTTCTCAGCTCATTTGTTCTCGATTTACATGGAACCACCTAAAGATATTTTAGGGTAATGTGTAAAAATGTGTTGGAAAGCTACATGATGTGTCTTCCCAACTGTATGCTAATGTTTCTAACTGAAATGAACTTATTTCTTGGCCTGCCAGTTCAGTAAAGTAGCAAGTAAGCCTGTTGGTCTTACTTGCTAATGAGCTTTATCCATCCTGCTAGTGGACCATGATCTCTCCTGCTAATGAACTAGTTGGGCTAGCTAGTATGCTTAGTTTATGGGTTTGGCTCAATAATTTTAGGGGTCATCATCATATATATAAATAGCTAGACATACAAATAAACAGACAAATGATAGATTCGGAAATTCTAGTCAGATTAGACATGTGCAAATGTGAATCAATTACACGGTAAGCGTAATAAAGGCTAAATGCAATTTATCCTCTTTTAATATGGGAAATAAGCAAAATAAGAAATTTTGTAAAAGAAAAATAGCAAATTACCCCCTATCTAAACTATTGATAAAGACTAATTTGCTTCATTTTACAAAACACATCGACATAATTTGCTGTTTTTTTTCTTTTTCATAGTCGCTTTTTTTTTTTTTTTTTTCATTTCTCACATAACAGAGGGTTAAAAGCACTTTTTCGAGTGTAGTACTGTTTGACGAATAATTCAATGAAAGTTACCGATTGCATGACAAACTTAAATGAATGTGCGAGAGGACAATGAGTAAAGGGGGAGAATATGCACAAGAGATAAAATGAGAGGACAATTATCCCATATGATAAGAAGTAAATTATGCAATATCATCTGCCGAGCAGTCAGTCAGATATCAGCCCGAGAAACTTCAAAAAATATCCAAACATTCTCAAGGTTTTCAAGTGCGGGTGAATCCCCTTTATGCTGTTGCGTCCTTGTGCAACTGACAAGAACTCAGAATGAAAAAACAAAGGCATGCTAACAAGACAGAACCGTTAAAAGTCCTTGAACCAAAAATCTGTGTCTAGTGATCGATGGAAGCAAAAAACAGCTATTGATCATAAACTAGCAGAGGTTGTGATCAATGCTGGTGGTGTAGGAACAGGGAATTCACTCTCTGTCCAATTTGTTTCACCCAATGCCGTAACATACTCTGCCAATGGCAGTATGGATCAATGCACTTCTTGATACGTTTATCTTGAATTCTGATCTTCCAATGCCCGTCTGAGAAGTTTCTTTGCTCTGCTTGCCTTCTGTCCCATTCCAACTGCGCCTTTTGTTTCGATATCAGCAGACAAAACTCTTGTAGTTTTTCGGGCATGGCGTCGTGGACTTTCCACCACTTCCGGTGAGCGACGTCGCTTGCGAATTCTTGTAAGATATCGACATTCCAGTTGCAGTCATAGTCCCTGAAGCACATCCATGGTTTGTTTCCTAAGTAGTGAAGAACGTAAAGAATTGGTGGTTCTGCCTCGAAGAGTCGAATTTTCTTCTGCTTTACTACTTCATCATCACCAATCCAGAAGTTTTTTAGGAAGTTCATGTGCTTCGGTATGCGGTGCCACCAAGTGAAAATTTCATTCAGGTAGCCTTGGTCTCCACGTTGTACGATTCGATTTCGTTTATATGATCCATCAAAAGCTGGAACGTACAGTTTGATGGCTCTATCACCATAACTCCTGAATTGAAGAGTGTGCCGTTGTTGCCGGTTGCTGAGATCTCCGGCATCCCAAACAAGAAGTCGATGTTTCGGAGGATGAGCAGATCAGCATCAATGAAAATGATCTTATCATAATCTGTCAACTGCCATAGCCTAAACTTGCTGTAGTTCCACTCATTGTAAGCATCTTTCTCAGCTTTAGGATTTCGTATTCTCTGTATGGTCCTGACCTGCCAGCCGGCCAATTCAAGTCCGCTCCTGTGATATTCACTGATTGTTTCATCAACAAGAATCACAAGGTCTCGAGTAGACCCTGCCATGCGGATGCTCTGGGCTGCCGCTATGGCTCCACAAACATAGACATGTGCCGAATGCAGGATTGTGGCATATGCCTCTCGTTGCCTCCTTCCCGAGTAATCCCTGTCTGTTTTCATTATAGAACCTTGTCAGTAAATCGTTATGATCCCTATGGGCTTTGACTGAACCAGGTTATGAATGCTTATGATCACAATTCCACAACAGAACTCAACAGTAAAGTAATTTTTTCGAAAGTGGCTTTCTTGATTTCTGATGAATGACAACTTGGTTTAAAGTTTAAGTCATTGGAGAGAAGAATCATTTCATATTGAATACCTGCAACATGTTCATTCACATGCCGTTAGTATTCTAATTTTTGTGAAGCCTAATGTGTGACACACTTGGCTGTCCTTACTCTAGCACGACGATGAGTGAACATCTCATTGAAAACTTTAAACTATGAGAGAGAGAATCGTTTAATATTTAATACATCTAACAATATATGCATGAAACACAAAAACGGAGCAACAAAGTTGTCGTTTCTAGTTTTACTTTGTATGCAAAGAAGAAAAGGAATTGGATTGCTATTACCTACGGCTCCAAGCGGAAGTGCAAGCTCACATGATCCGATTGGAAGCTGAAGCTTCTCTCTCAACGCAGTCAAATGTGGTTTATATAACCATGTGCTGCCTTCATGTGCAACAAGATCCTTGCAGGTAAACAAATTGGGGATCGGGAAGCACCTTGTCAGGATAAGCACGTACACAGGGAACGTGCCTTTGCAAGAGGCGGCTAAACCAGCAGCAGAGATCTGTAAATGCAGTCGAGCAATATCTCTGGACCAGTTGCCTTCATTTCTGCAGGGAAGTTTGACAGCAATGAGATCAAGCCGTTGCCTTGGCACTTCAACTTTTGGCAAAGAAGGGCAAATGGGAACGTCTTCTTCCTGTTCCTCATCAATCCACTCAGGATACAAGGATTCCCACGTGACATTTTTCTCTGCATAATCAATGTGCAGACTCAAGTGACTGGCAGTGGGATTGAACTGCTTCCATTGATGGACTTCACGTTCATTGAAATTCAGAAGGCCGACACTTTGAATCTTGGCGTCATTAGGTAACTTCTTCAATGCACTTGAAACTCCTTCCCAATTGATATCTAAATCTGATACGTAGCGAGGATCTGACGCACCCCATATCAACCTGTTCAGAAAACGTTGCCTGCATTAAATAAGCTATTCATCATTGCCTATCGAGCTTCACTTTCAAATACTGCCTATGAGTTCCACAATTATAAGACGTTTTAAACATCAACCATGGACGTACGTCCTCAATCCACATTCAAGGAACATACTACTTCTACTCTAAATCTGCAGTATCGCCCGACTGTGGATATAATCTCAAGGCTCAAGATCAAGGCTGATGATATGTGCATTATCTACTAATGAAACTTATACCTCTATTGTGTGAAAAACGCATGTTGAGGATAAAAACTACAGACATATAGAAGGAGGACGGGCAATGTAGCTTACTTATGAGTGTAAAACAACACAGAGATTGGGACTTACTGAGAAACTTGGTGAGATATACTTTCTGGTGACAGACAGTTGGAGACGAAAATATCATAAGAAAAGAGCAGAGCACGATGATAACCAGAACCAATTTTAAGGGATGAAACTTGCATCTACTGCTCTTCCCAGCAATGACAAGTTTAAAGGGATTCTCGACGCTCTTCACTTTGATCTTCTGTAACTTTCTTTTGTACGCATCGTCACTGCCAACAGGGCGTGCAGATATTAGTCAGATCGAGCCCAATACAATTATATATCTTATGTTGAATTATTTGGAAGCACGAGTAGGTTTAAGAGGATTTTAATGATTATTCAGTTAGTGAGCTGTTCAATTATCAGACTCATGATCCATGCAGAAACCTTAAATCATGAAGGAAACAAATACATGGGAAAATCAAATCGCTTGACTTGCGCAAACGTTGTTGACATAAGCAGAGGCCGGTACAGAATGTGATTTACGGTGAACTAATGAAGCAACTTAGGCCTCAAAATCACAAGGAATTAGAAGCACGGGACTGTAAGAAAGGAGGGATCAAGAAACGATGTCTCAGGTTGGAGAGAAAAGTCACAATATGACAACTTGTCTCCTCTTTCTGAAAGAAGGGGCATTTTGAGAAGACGGGATTCGACACTAGCATAGGCATTCGAGATAAACGTTATCAGGTTACTTTTCCATCTGATTCTGATTTACAAGTTCTGATTCTGATTAACAAATTGATTCTGATATTGGAGATGAAAACGAAGAAATACACTCACAGTCGTTGTCGGGCGTCCATGAGGCTTCACAAACTATTGATCATTCCTTTCCCAATCTGTTCAACAAGATATCAAGCTCTAATAAGCAAAACCATCAATCATCCATATTTACGGTATATATATCGAAAACGCTGTAGTAACTATAACAGAAACTATAGGATCCCAGAAACAAGTTTAAAAAGCACAACACATAGAAGATGAACTCAGCATTCCCACGCCGCGTGACACACAAAACTTAGATGATCAGAAGGCCATGCAATATATATACATATATAGACAAATTTTCGACCAAAAATCGATGACTATTATTTGACATTTTCAGGAGAGTCTACTCATACCAACTTATGGTAGAAGATCATGTCCAATCCCAGTAAACAAGCTTTGCTGACATAAGTTGATCAAAGACAACAAATGATTGCAGACATGAGTTCCAACTTCATGAACATATAGATTCAATCATTTTACCTAGAGAGAGAGAGAGAGAGTTGGTATGTGTTTTGTGTGGTGGTAGAGGCCTCTGCAAATGTTGTAAGAGAAAGTGATGGAATGTTGAGCAGGTAGAGAGGGTAGAACATGGAAGGAAGGTGTATATAAAACTGAGTAGCGTACATTTGAATTCTCGTGTCTTAGGTACACAAACTTGAGTTGTACAAATTATTACCAAAAGTATAAGTTTCCTCAATATATTGCCAGAATGGCATCTCTAGCTACTTTCCTCTTCAGTACGTAATCAAGAAAATAATAAATATGCTATGTAGTTTTCTATGTATCTCTGTGTTTTTACTTTGTGGTTTTTTGGAGTTTTTATGAAATTGGTTTTCCTCAAATATATATATTATTATGTTATTATGATGTTTATATCTACAGTATGATTTTTTTTTATACGGAAAGATACGATAAATGTAATAATTTTATTAAGGGTAAATTACATTTTATCATCCAAATTATACTCATTTTTGCACTTTGTTATCTAAATTCTTTTGTGTCAATTCACCATTTCAATTTTACGAAAAATTGCACTTTATCATATACTACTGTTTTTTATTGACTTTTTGCAGAAAAAAATATCATATGCACTGCATATATATTTTACCCTTATATTTTCCTTAAATGACCATATATGTCAAATTATAAATTTCATAAAGTTGATATGATAGATTAACCCAAAAAAATGATGACAAAGTATAAAACGGATATAATTCGAACGGGAAAATGTAACTTACCATTTTATTAATCATCCCATTATCCCTTGATTTTGCATCTGGTCAAACGACAAATACTTGTTGGATGGAGTTCGGTTCACCATACCAACAACTCTTTTTTTTTTTAAATTAATAATAATAATAATAAATATAAAATTAAAAGAGTATAAGAACAAAAGTGATTAGGTTAATGGATTGAGAAGGGTTTGGTTGATGATGTATATGTGTAGAAACTGGGGTGGCCTGGCCTGGTAATGATTAATCTTTCTAACCAAACATCCAAATCTAATTAATCTTCTTGAAGGAATAAGCAGCTGGTGTGATGTGATTAATCAATATGGTTATTATTATTATTATGTTTCTTGATTAATCAACTCCAAGAACTAATTAATTAACACATAATACCTAATTAACCTAAACTCCATCCCACTTTGATCAAATGTTTTTCTTGTTAAGTGGTCATTTGTTTTTTGCAGTAATGGCTACTCAATTATCAACTCAGTCAAGAGCTAATGCAAATGTCTTTGAATTAGAATTGGTTGTCTCTTTTTACCACTATTTTCACATTCTTCCTTTTTATGATTGACACATCTTCCAAGAATGTGTTATCCATGTTTTTTTTTTTTTTTGGGGGGGGTCAAAGGTTGAGATTTGGTCCAATTTCTATTTTTTTTAAAGTAATCAAAATAAGTTAATGTAATTCATGAATGAGATAAATACTCGCATAAAATGAGATGATTCGAACTCATTCATAAAACTTCAATCTTAGCCTTAACCACTAGGCTGAGACGTCATTGTTCATTTTTCGCCTTTTATTAGCCCAAAATTCATATTTATTAAAGTGTTTGGGTAAATTTATAATTTTTTAAAATACGAGAATTGTAAGATGTTGAAAAGTGTGATAATTAAAATATTTAAAGAAGGGGCAATAATCAAATATTATGAGCTTATAAATTCCTTTAGAAGATGGGTAAATATATCGACGTCCCTTGAGATCAGGTCTATTTACACAAATATCCCAGTACTCTTTATAAAATTAAGTAGACCGCACGATGTTGCAATTGTAATTACATGTACATTGCACTAGCACCCCTCAGAAATGTATTTGTAATTTTTATAAAAGACAAGGAGTATTTATGTAATTAGCCTAACTTAAGGGAGTGCGATGTAATTTACCCTTAGAAAAAGTCACGAATTTTTTAAAAATTAAATTACTAACAAACTCTTTCAAATTGATCATATTAATTATAAAATTGACAATTACTAATATCCAAATATGCTATTAATTTATTTTAGAATAAGATTTAACTTTTTATAAATTCTAAAAAATAATTATAATATTTTAAATAAATTTAGCCAAACAGCCTGAAGTGTTCTATTCCATTTTTAGGTTAAATTATGAGTATGATGATGGTGAATAAAAGTTGAGATATCTTTCATTAAGAGATATGTTATTGGTGGGATAGCGATTGGTTATGGAGATAACTTATCCTGAAATTAAATTTAACTATTATCAATGTTCTATTTTTTTTTTTTATAAAATTATAAGTACTATTTTTTTATGAGGTGTCCATGTAACTTATCTCAAGAATGTATTTTTAAAATTTTGTCCTAATAAAATATGTACTTATAAGTATAATTACAATTTTAAAATATACTAACATTTTTACAAAATATAAATAATATTTGTTTAGCTAAACCTTTTTAGAAAAGAAAAAATTGCATTTTTTGTCCTATATGTTAGGTCCTTTTTCAATTTAGCTTTATAACGATTTTTTGATATTACATCCCATAAATTAATTTCTTTCTCATTTTTAGTCCCCACGTACTTTTTTCAATAATTAATAGAAAAGTCCGGGGCCGTGAGTTCAAACACGTGTTGAACTAACGGCCCTCTGACTTCTCCGTTAGTTATTGGAAGGGAAAGTCATGCGATGACTGAAAATGAGAAAATTTCTAACTTTTGGAATGCAATGTGAGAAAAATATAATAAATGAGACTAAATTAAAATTTATGGGACTAAAACTGTAATTTTTTTATTAGAAAATATTGATGTATTTTGCCATTTTTTTTTAATATTATAGTCTTGAATTGTACCTCCTCAAGTTGAGTAGTATAAAATTTGTAACTAATGAAGAAGTAGGCAATGCATTTTGACAATATTATTGTTATTATTTTTTGTCCAAGCCATAATGGAACGATGTCAGGTGTAAAGAAAGAATTTTTTATGAAGGGTGTAAATGTAATTTCAAAATTTTATTGAAAAAAATATAATTTTTTATTTCCAGAGGAGGTCTTAGTGTAATTAACCCATTTTTAATTACAACAAGGCAAGATCTATGCATTTTATATTTGAGTCGTACCAACCAGTTTGAGTTTCACTTGAACTCGATCATACACGGACTCATGATGACCTCGCGTGAAATCATACAGCTTGAGATATCGGTATACACTAACGTTCATATTGATCAATGCACAATATTGACACGTTATAGTCACTAGCGACCTTCATGCTCTCCGTCTTCTTCCGAGCGTGGTTCTTACAGTTTCTTGCGTCAAACTAATTGTTTGAACTTGGACGGGGGGAAAATACATTTTTAATAAAGTTGGTGGTAATGATTACATGTACAGTTAGTTAGTAGGTAGAGATTAGATTAAGTTTAAAGTGTTGAAAAGCATAAGTTAACCAAATGAAGAGGATTGGGGAAGAACTTAAAACGTATCACAGGTTGGTTGGGACATCCTTTTTTGTGACTGAACTCTTGCACCTTTCGCTAAGTATTCTGCTGCATGCCCCATCCACCATATACATTACGGATCTACAAAGCAAAATTTTAAGTATACACTACAAATACAAAAACTACTTTATTAAAAAAAAAAAAGGAAAAAAAATAAATGGGTTGAATGCAATTTACCCTCTGATATATGTGAAATGAGTAAAAAAAAAACTGTGAAAAAAATATTAGCAAATTACCCTTTTGTGTTTTGAAAAATGAAGCAAAATTATCTCCCTATCAATGGTTTAGATAGCGGGAAAATGCAAACAACCCCCTTATGATAATGTAAATGAACAAAATACCCCCTATGAAAGAAGAATAGCAATTTAGCTCCCTATTTTTTTACAGTGAAACAATTTACCTCTTTAGACATGAAGGTAAATTGTTTTATTTTAAAAAGCATAGGGGCCTAACTTGCTATTTTATTTTCATAGGAGAGTAATTTGCTCATTTGAAAAATCACTAGGGGTAAATTGCTATTCACCCAGTCTAAATAGGGGGTAATTTGTTTATTTTCTAAAAACACACGGTGTAATTTGCTATTTTTTTTTTTTCTTTCATGGTTTTTGCTCAATCGCATATCACAGTGGGGCAAATTGCATTTTTTCCATAAATAAATTAATGAATCTTCAAGAAAACATTACTCTTGACAGTTGGAAATACTTTTATCATATTATTTCTCTATAAAACAAAAAGAAAAGGAAAGAGCAATTTAACTTTCTGTGTTTTTAAATGAACCAGTTTATATATGAAGGTAAATTTATTTTATTTTAAAAAATATAAAAAGATAAAATACTGTATTTTAAATAATGTATTTATTTATTTACAATATCAAAAGAGGTTGCTTCTATTTTTTACGTAAAAAATAACTAACCAAGACCTTTGCTATTTCCCAAACTAGACAAATTTGCATGTCGTTGGGTCGAAGTCATTTATTTGTTAGCTGCATACACATAAAACTGAACGAATTCAGACATTTAGACAAAATTTGAATGTCAAAAGATTTATGTGGATTTATTTTTTGTAAATTATTTATTTATTTGGTTGCAGGGTAGTCAAATTAAAATTTTTGTTATACTATGACCGACCACGGCTTAAAATCATGGTAAATCAATACAATTAATCATAGTTAAATAAAATCAAAGCAAAAATTAAATTTTTACTACCATTAATCAATATTCGTCATAGTTTTTATTCATAGCTAAAATATTTGTCATGATTTTTAGCCATAGCTAATGTTTGTCATGATTTTAGTCATGGCTAATGTTTTGGTCACACTTGCAGAAACAACGGCTAATGACCGTTTTGAAGTCGTGGTTGATTTGTATTTGTTATGGTTTTCTTCTTTTGGCTATAGTAATTAATCGTAGCGGCAAATCATATTTTTTCTAGTGCCATAATTAATAATAAATTGTCATAGTAAATAATTATTGGCCACGGCCACACATCAGTTGTTCACCGTAGTTTTTGTGAGGGTGATTAAAATATTTGTCATGATAAATATTTTTACCATAGCTCTTACATTGATAAATAATTTTTTCATAATGAAAAAACCAAACTTTTGCATCATTTTATTTTTAAGCGTGGTTAATAATAGTTATTTATCATAATTTTAAGCCATGGACATCTCATTGTAACTAACAGTAATTCTTTTTCTAGTGCTGGAATGTGTGGGCTAGATTTTCCAATCCAAATAATGTTTCATATTTTATTCCATTTAATATATACACATCATCTGTATAAATTTTTCTTTAAAAGAATAAAAATAATTATATAAAACAAAAAATATAACATGATTTGAAATAAAAAATAAATAATTTGCAAAACGTGATAAATCTCTAACCTGTCATTTTCTGGAGTAAGGGTAGGCGTGGGTCGAGTATTTCGGATTCCCGGGTTAGGTACCCGACTTTGTCGTTTAGTATACTTGACTACCCAAAATAAATCCGATAAAATTGGATGCCCAACTAATTGGGCATCTATTAAACTCGGATACCCGAAATCGGATACCATTTTTATTTTTTTTGTTAATTTATATATGAAAGAAAAGTAGAAGTATCAAATATATATTTAAAAGCATGTATTTCAATTTAAAATTTTATGCTTATTAATTGTAATCTGTATGCACGGTGTGACTTTATTTTTAAAATATTATTCAAAAAATTAATGTAAATTATCATATCAATTTATTAAGTTTAAAAAATAGTGTAACATCACAATTAATTCAAATTAATAAACAAAATAATCCAATTCGTACTACCAATAACTTGATAAGTAGATCAACCAACTCATATATTATTCTCTTTTTTACTTTATTATTTTATTAGTAGCAATAAATAATTTATTTTCTATTTTCTATTTTATTTTTATTATTTTTAATAAAATGACGGGTACCCGATTAATCGATCAGGTATTTAACTCTACTAAAACCAACCCGTTCTATTCAAAATCGGGTTCGAGTAACCCAAAATCTAAAAATTATCAAATTTACTTGATTCGATCTACTCAAACTCATTCGAGTCGGGTTGGAACCTGAACAATCCGATCCGAACATCCACCCGTATTCTGGAGGACCAGAATGGGGAGTATCCCTCCAAAAGGCAATCTTATGAAACAAGGTTGAAACAGCCTTTCATTTAAAAAAATTCCAAGAATGGAAAGGAGGAAAATAATAATTGTAAAGACGTGAATACTTTATATTCAAAGCAAAGCAATTGTTTTGCAAGCATGGTATGTTTGGTGCTTTTTTCTATGTGTTAGTGTCTACTTTTTTAATTACAATGGAGCATGGACTTAAATATATTTTTTATTCTCTAATTTTGGTACTTAAATATTTCTATTTTTTTTTTTTTTAAGATTGAAAAATAGTCCTGTAATTTTTTTATATTTCAAGATTTTGGTTTTTTTGGTGTCAGAGTTTGTAAAGGTTATCAGAATAAATCACGTGCTCCTTGTGATTTTGATATTTTATCATTTATCTTTCTAGGAGTTGCAAGAGATCCTGTAACTTTATGATACTTCGCAATTTTAATTCTTCTGGTGCTGGATTTTTCAAAAATTGCCTTGAATAAATCATGTGCGACGGTTTCCACGCATGAAAAAAAAAACCGGGGCGTATCATTCGATTCATCAGTCTGGATTTTTTCTTGAAAATTTTCGTCGATATTGAAAAAAGTAAACCAATCAGAATAAAAGCGTTCAACTTAAATGAACCACATGAGGTGCACATGATTATTCCTTTGATTTTTGTAAACTCCAGCACTTAAAGGACCAAAATTACAAAACGTCAAAAAGTTACATAATTCTTTGCAGTTCCTAAAAAGATAAAAATGCCGAAGTACCAAAATTACAAATTAGAAATATATTTAAGCCAAGGAGTAGGGGTTGGGAAATGTGTTTGAGCCAATGATTTTCTTTTTTTTTCACTGAGAACAAGTGGTGTCAACTCAATCAAAATATTTATTCACGGGCAATAAATTAAACTTGTATGTTTCTTTCCCCGACATTTACTTAATAAAAATGCTAATAGATAGAAAAATTATAAAGGGGAGTAAATTTATTGGTAAATAATAACAAATCTAGAAAAGGAAGGAATTTAATTTCTTATAATTTCAAAATTAACATTGAAAACGAAACATTTCCTTTATATAATTAGAAAGGAATATTTTAATCTTGCAAAACTTCATAATTGGTCTTGGCCAAAAAGTTTAAAAGTTTCCCTAAAATTTTTACTATTAAATATTTTCAATAATACAAGTTCTAGCAAAATTAACAACATAAAAATTCGATGTTGACATCAGCTACGAGCTTATTTGGTGAAACTTGTTTTTTTTTTTTTTAATTAATGAAATTCAACTTAATTAGTAAAGTTGAGGCCTAATTACTTTAAAGGTCATGGATTTAAATTCTGCTATATTCGCAGAATGTTGTTCTACTGTAAGTACTGCTATATACAGTGGAATGTTAATCTCTACTGCATAGTAGGGTATTGTTTAAATTTTCTTTATTTGATATTGTTGATTAGAGTATGATTATTATAATTATTTTTGTTAGCTATTGATACTTAATACAAATGATTGTAGTCGAGTTATTTAACAAAAGAAAAAGAAAAATTATAGGGGTAGTATTTTTAGTTCTCTTAAAATTGAAATTGGCAATAAAATGTAACAATTAAAAAGAAAAAAAATAATACATTCAGGGGAAATTCGATCGAAAATTGCAAAATAATATATCCATAAAAATACTAATATTTTTTTTGCAGTCGCATCTATATATAAATAAAATCATGACGAAGGAATTTACTAATAGTTAATATATTATAGGGAAAAAGATTTGTTTAGTCCTTTAAGTTTACCTAATATTAATTTTAGTCCGATAACTATGTCCATTTTTTTCTAAGTCCAATAAATTTTAAACTATGATGAAATTTAGTCCGAATTAGGGTTTTTTATGTAATTTTCCGGCCAACTTTGAATTTTTCACCGAAATTGCACGCGTGTCATTTTCTTGCTTAGTGTCCGGCCAAATATCCCATGTGTGTAGCCATGTGTGCAGCCACATAAGCCTCAAGCTGACTGGGCGATTTATATATAATATTAAATTCTTTTTATATTATTTATATATTTAAAAAAGTAAATCAGTTTTCTTTATTTTTAAAAAATATTTTTAACTTTTTTTTGAAACCTAAATTTTCTTAATTTTAATATAAAATTTTTGAAAAATAAATAAAAATTTAAAATTTTGTAATTTTAAATTGCAAATTTAAATTATAATTCAATATTAATAAAAAAATTATTTTTCAAATTAATATTTATACGAATAAATATTAATTATATTATATATAAATATTAATAATATTTATAAAAAAAATTCCACGCCGCTCGCCGCCACCGCCGCCGCCGCAGAGGAGGAGGGCGGCGTCCCGCCCCCTCACCTCTGGGCGACGGCGTCGCCTCCACCACTGGGCGAAGCCGTCGCCCAGATTGGGGGCGACGCGACGCCAGTCGTCCGACCAGAAATTGGTCGGCGATTGGCGTCGCCCCCCTCTACGGGGTCGCCGGGGTGGGGGGAAGGGTAGGGGAAGGCGGGGCTGGGCGGCGCGGCGCGGGCGGGGCGGGGGCGATTGGAGGAGGGGGAGGAGGGGCGACAGTGGGTGGGGGAGGAAACAGGGGGGTGCCGGGGGGTGGGGGGGTGGGGTTTGGGGAGGTTTTTTTTTTTTTTTTTTTTTAAATAATAATTTAATTTTATAAATTATAATATATTTTAAAATATTTTGAAGAAAAATTCCACCTCATTTCAATTGCCACATAAGCTTAAAAATTCCCAACATGTCTGCCAACTCCTCAAAAAATATCCAGTTGGAATGACATGTCATTTTTCCGGCCAAAAATAAAAAATCCGACCACCGAGGACTAAATTTCATAAAAATATTAAAACTTACTAGACTTTGGGCATAGTTACTGGACTAAATCTAATATTGGACATACTTAACGGACTAAAAACATAATTTTTCCTATATTATATCTCAATATATACGATAAGTATTTTAAACAAGAGTATGTATACAATATATAAATATTTTATTTACTGTTGTAATTAGAAAATAACTATTTAATGAAATAATATTAAAATATTTTTTTACATAATGAAGAAATGATTAATATATATAACTTAATTTATATAATAATCTAATAAGGAAAAAAAATACTAATACATCCATTTACATATTTGTAAGTTTGATAACTATTAATGTATTAGATATTATAAGTAATTGAACCATGTTTTATATATATATCTAAATATTTATTTTACTTTAAGTGCATTTAGATAATTATGGAATTTTTTATTTTCATGCATAATATCGATAGATCAAAAATAAAAATTAAATCCATTAGTCAATTATATGTAATATATATTAATATTTTCTTCAACGACAACAACTTTATATATATGTAATATGTAAATATTTAAATAAAACAAATTACATATACAAGTCAATTGTACGTAATATATTATATTTTGATAGATTCAAGCTCAAAACCATTTTATGTTTGTATATTTATATTCAATTTGAATTTTTTAAATGATAACTAAAGTTCTAATAAGATAAGGTGGCCTGTTGGCAAGAGCATCTTACACTTATAAGATGGGTCATGGATTCGAGTCATTTTTATAGGGTAGTTGCGAAACCAACACTGATCGTTGTTTTATATTAAGGAGGGGGAGAAAAAAAAACGGGACAAAAAATTTAATTTTTATAATAATAAATTTTTTTTTGCGTTATTTTAATATTAATCATTATATATATAAGAAGATATTTCCTTGTCTTATGAATCTTGATCCTCTACACAGCAGAACCTCTAAGACTAGATAAAATAATAATTTTTAAAAATAAATATTTTTTCAATCCCGATTTGAGTCCAATGTCTACATTAATATTTTTAATAAATTAATAAAAAATAATAATTATTTGAAAGACCCTTATATAAATTTAAGGTCCCTTCAATATTATAAATTGATAATTCTATAAAATTACAAATATAATTAAGACAATTTAAAATTTGATTATATTATTGTTTGCTAATTCTTAAATTCAAATCTACATATGTTGCATCTCTAATTTTTCTTGCTGCATCTAAAAGTTTCGGTGTTGTGTTCTCATAATACAAAAAAAAAAAAAAAAAAAAATTAAAATGTTTTGTATGGGTTGCATAATGTGTTTTTATTCATGAAGAATAATGTAGGTTCGTTGATAAAATAAAAAATATTTTATAAATAAAATTAATTAAATAAATTAATTAATTAATTAATTAATTAATATTTTTTAAATTAATCAAATACGTGTCCGATATTATTAATTTGAAAAGTTTTACTGTATTATTTATTTTTATTTATTTATTTTTTTTTGTATTCTCATGATTTTGAAGGTCTTTAGATGATGGCATAAGCTTCTATTTGTATATTTCCACATTATTGATATTGATGCTCTATGGGCATTCATTGGCCCAATGGGCCAGCAGAGGTCCACTAAGGGACTTTCGGCCCACACCAAGCCATCTCATTACTCAGCTGGATGCCTATAAGGCCCATGTAGGAACTTGGGCCAGGAAGCCCAGTTGATCCACCTGACAGACAAGGAAATATGAGGCAAGTGTTTTCTAATTGGCCCATTCTCTCTCCACATCAACCAGCCTTATGCCTATCTAACTATTTGACACATGAGAAAGGAGAAAACTCCATACATGGCACATCAAGCAACCCTATGTCGATCGTTGGCTTATTCTAATCCATTCTGAATGATTTTTTTTTCAATGAAATGTTAGTTTTGTAAAATATTTTTTTGTCAACTTCATCTTATGCTTTATATATGATTAGGGTAAATTACATTTACCTCCCCTGAGGTTTGACATAATTACAAATACCTCATCGTTGTTTGAAAAATAACAAATACCCCCCTAATGTTTGATAAAATTATGTAATCCTTGGATGGAGGCATAGAAATGTCAACTTTGCCCTTACAGTATTTTTTTTTTTAAAAAAATTAAAATCTTATAAAAATATTGAATGGGATGGATGAAAAAAATTTAAAAATTATAAAAAAAATTATCGCCTTAGTCGATAAAAAAAATATTTTTTTAAAAAAATAAATAAAATTATAAATTTTAATTCATAAGGGTATTTTGGTCAGTTCACTATAAAAAATGCATAGATTGGGGTAATTGTTAGACCGTCGTTAAAATTAGGGGGGTATTTGTAATTTTTCAAACAACGAGGGGTATTTGTAATTATGCCAAACCTCAGGGGAGGTAGATGTAATTTACCCTATATGATTATTTAATGTATTTAATTGAAGTCTTTAGATTATGAAACAGTGGGTTTCAATCATGCATATGATGGTGATCATGAAACCAATTTCTCTATTTTCATAAAAAAAAAAATCTAAGTCATAAAATTTGTTGAGACAGGGTATTGACCACGATTCACGAAGATTTGCACTAAATGATGTGTCAATACGATGAGTATTGTGGTTCATAGATAATGATGTATGCATCTAAGGGTGGATGTTCGTGTCGAGTAGTTCGGATCCCAACCCAACCCGACCCGATCGGATTACGCGATATTCAAATTTAAAAAAATTGGGTCGGGGTTCGAGTAGGATTCCCCTATCCGAACTACCCGATATTGTACCCAAAAATAGAGGCAAAGTTTTGCCTCTATTCGTTCTTACATAGGCAAACTTTTGCCTCTTTTTTTTTGTTGCTAATAAAATTAATAAAAGATTTTGACTTAATTTTCTTTCCAATTTTCATTAATATTTATGTGTTTGAGTTTACAATAAGTAATAGAAATTTGAATATATAATTAACTAAACAACAACAAAAATAAAAATCATACTAATCTTTGGATTGGCATTTTAATTCCGTCATCTTCTTATGACATTTTTGAAATTTAGGGTTTGGGAGAAAGAAGAGGGATTTTTGTTAAGGTTGGGAGTCTTGGGACTTAGTAGTTAGAAGGAAAGAAGAAGAATAGAAGATTAAAAAGAGAATACAATGTATGTAACCCTAGACTCAAACATAAAAGACACATAGTTTTTTGCTTTTTTTTAAATAAAAGTTCGGGTACTCGATCGAGTAGGAGAATCCTACCCGAACACCGACCCGATTTTTGAATTCGGATATCGGGTAACCCGATACTCAAATTTCTTTTTTAAAAAAACCCAAAAAAAGAATACCGAACCCAATTGGGTCAGGACCCCAACACCCACCCCTACCTGAGGAAAACCCCAAGGTGTGGGGGAAGAACACTCTTTCATAGAGGATTAGATAGGGAGAAACTGAGCTTTCCCTCTAGAGGTAAAGTAAAACAAGTTGGGTCCTATCTTTTTTAGCATAAAACGAGTGAAATTGAGCAGCATAGGGGGTTTGTCTCACATTTCTCACCAGAACGTAAAAACAGGAAATCAATCTAAAAAACTTTAAGACTAGCTGATTTAGAGGAACATTGAACAAAAATGCCACATCATAGAAAAAAGAAAGTATGAGACAACACAAGCAAGCCTCCAACTGGGAAAAAAAAAAAAAAAACAAACAAACACAAAGATCCAACTGAAGGAAAGTTAGGACGAGCATCGGAGGCATGGACCTGGATCATACCAGGTATCCCATACGTCTCCCTAATCCTTACAACATCATCTACTAAGAACCTAAACCTATAAATTCTGAAGGATTCAGTCTTAGATGCCACTAGGCGATCCTCCGCTTTCTTCCTCTCTTCCTCCTTCTTACTATCCGCTCTTCCTCACTCTCACCTCCATAGTGGGAGGTAGAGTCAGAGATGGCAGGATTTTCCCCCTTCTCACCAAAAATACCCATCAAATCTATCAATACCTCCTTTATTGCTTTCTCATCTATACTACGAGTTGACAGAGCTACCAAAATCAAAGGAGATAAGAGTAGGGAGACCTTATCGGTATAAGAAAAGGAAAGTAGAGATGTTGTGGTGGGAAAAAAAACACAGAAACTCCAAAAAGCGTGCAGAAAGGAGAAAAAGTTTTGAAGAATAACTTTCGTGATATTGAAAGTTTCTCGCAGAAGGAAGAAGAGGGAAGATAAACACCCATAAAGCTATTTCTTTCTCCTAACTTGCCAAGTATAAGAAGTAAGTTCAGTACAACAAGCCAAGTTCATATAATAGGGTGGCTACATCATAAATGTGGCTGACACATTAAAACACGTCATGGTAAAAGATCTCTAGATAGCTCTAAGAGACCCTACTGGAATTGACTCTTTAGTCAGAAGGTAACTGCATCCCTATATATCCTGGTAGAAAGGGCAATGCTTGGTCAATGATCATATCTTCGTCTAGATAAGTCCAAATTCCATGAATCTTTTTGTTACAAAGCTAATACATGCAGCTGACTTACGTACTAGATTTGCCTCAAAACTAACCCTTGGAGCTTGCTCTGCAGACGTTTATAAATTAAGGCATGGTGCAGTTGATTTTGTAACAGAAGCTATCACATTCAAATTCACATTCTCTCTCATTTTCTAAGTTGTTTGCGGCATACTTTTGGCACCCCACATAATTTTCTACACTTTCACATATTTTCAACCACCATTCTCACTTTGATTCAGGTTTTCCATTTATTTTTCAGTTAGAACATTACTAACTTAAGCATATGATAATCTTTATTTTGCGTGGCTAGTCTTATGATAATTTTAGGATCTCCGTGAAAGTCCTTTGACCTTTATGGTGCTGTTGAAATTCGGTATGCATCAAGTAGTATTAAAGTAACTAAATTAATTAATAAATAAACCATAGATTGAAATTGAAATATATTAAAATTTTATAGGACTAAAAATTGAGACTTTGTAAAAAAATTTAGGTTGAATTAAATAAATTTAAAAGTTTGGAGACCAAATTGTAATTTATGTATCAAAAAAATAAAATATAATAAAATTGGAGCCGCAACCACATTGGTACCTCTAATTTGCAATGGAAGATGGCAAATTGCAGTCCACTGCCCCACCACTCTAAGGCCACCTTTACCTCATTGGACTGGATTTTTTTTTTTTTTTTAATGTTTACTATGCTAAATGGATGATAAAAGCTGGATATCACACTAATACCCTCATATGCTACCAAACTCTGCCCAACTTGAAGCACTGTTCTTCATCTCTCCAACTTTTGATTCTTGTTTGAGAGGCTAACCCATTTTCATCCACCCTACGTCCCTACCTTTAACAAGATTCATTCAGTTTTTTAGGAATTGAGCTTTAATTTTCGCTCGGTGATTTGACAAAATAAAAATAAAACACAAATGGTTTGGAAGGTAAAATAGTTTCTCAGGTCATGATGAAAAAAATGGAGCTGGGACCTTAATTTGTACACAGAGGCAAAGCGTTTGTACAAAGGAAAAGAGAAACACATCTCATCATGCATAGAAGGAAGAAGGGGGGAAAGTTGGAAATTATTTAATTAATGAAAAAAAAAAACAGCCTACAAAAAACAGGTTGTTGTCCCTGCTTCGGCCACAAATCCAATATGTTAATACTATATGGCCATGTTTACTACAATTGATTGGGCTGGATTGGAGGGGATATCTGGCCCAATCAATTGTTTACTTTTTTCAGCTTGGCCCGGGATTGATTTTCAGGCCTGGGCTTGGTGGTGATTGTGGGCTGATTATAATCTGCCTAAATGAGGTGGGATTAATAATTTTTGTTGGCCCACTAGTAATGAATAAAATGTGTATTACTAAAATATTTGGTAAATGTCCCATTTAACCCTACTTGTGAATTAAATTTTCAAATAACTAATATCATTACTATTTCATTTGCACATGATTTCCAAAAGAACTCTGCTACATCTCTTTGTTAAGCTTCAATGCGATGTAACCATATTCGTTGCATGCCAATTATTTAATATTTTATTTTTGTAATTTTAATAACTATTTATTATAATTTTTAAATTATAGAATAACAAATAATAAATACATAAAATTTAAAAATAAAAATTTCTTTTGATGTTAAAAATTTATAATAATTTGTATAACATGTATATATTTTATATTATTATATATTAATGAATATTATTTTTTATGAACTAGTTATGGAGAAAATGATGTAGATATATTATGTATATATAAAAAGTTTAAGTATTTTTAAGTATTTTACATTTTGTGATGTTAATATGCGACATTGATGTTTTTGTTCAATTATGGGGTAATTTTGTCAATTACACATTTGATCTCTTATAACAACTACAAAAATTAATTATAACATAAAATTATCACACAATAATCATCCAACAACTAATAGAAAGTAAATAAGCTATTAAATATCATCTTACTAAATATCTCAACAATAATCATGAAATTATCTAACCCTCTTTAATCCCATCCAAAAGAGTAAAGGAGCCCTAAATGTAATAATAATGATAAATTTAATACTTTTATTAATATTACGTACAAGAAATTGACAGAAATAATATTGCATCTTTATTAATATCATGTACAGAAGATTGACAACAATCAAATTGTATCACTTTAGTTGAAATAATGATACCAAAGCGATTTCTTTTAAAAATATTTATTATTAGAATTTATTTTTTTATCAAAAAAGTATTTTAATTTAATAATAAACTAATCTTTTTAATATTGTTATGTACAAAAAATTAGCAAAAGTAATATTGCATTTTTATTAATATTGCATACAAAAATTGAATAATCATATTGCGTGACTTTACTCGAAGTATATTTATACATGTTTATATTGTGTTTAATTTATATGCACATGTCAAATAATTTAAACTCATGATATATAATAATTATTTTTAAGAAAATTTGCTTGGTGTCGTTACTTCAAGTAAAGTCATGCAATAGGATTGTTGTCAACTTTTTTGACACGAAATTAATAAAGATGTAATATTAGTTTTGTCAATTTTTTGTACACAATATTAAAAAAGAGGATTTTTTTTTTGCCAATTTTGTGTATACAAAATTAAAAAAGAGGCAACATTTTTTTCATCAAATCTTTGTATACAATATCAATAAAAATATTAAATTTGTTATTAAATCAAAATTAATTTTTAGACAAAGCAACATTCTAATAATAATGATTTTTTTATATAAATATTAGTTGGAGAGTTACTTCGAAAAAATCATAATATGATTGTTGTCAATTTTTGCATACAATATCAGTGAACACATTACTTTTGTTATTTTTTTATACACAATATTAATAAAAATATTAAATTATTATTAAATTATTTTTTTGGGATAAAAATACATTATGACAATAATTAGTATTAAAAGAAATTGCTTGGTATCGTTACTTTAACTAAAGTCACACAATATAATTATTATCAATTTTTTATACACGATATTAATAAAGATGCAATATTGTCTTTGTTAATTTTTTAAAAGCAATATAATAAAAATATTAAATTTATTATTATATTATTTTTTTGTACTTTGGGTCACATCCGGTATTTGTAATACCGGGTCTAACCAAAGTAGGGACAACAACCTGCTTTTTGCATGTTGTTGTCCTGTTTTTTTCTTCTTCTTTTTTTTAACAGTTGAACCACTATCTCAAACAACGACTCTGCCTATTTTTTAAAAACTTTTCAAAACGCACATTTTTAGTAATTTATTTATTTTTTGTATTAATTACATAATCTTCCCGACAAAGTCACTGTGGTTGATGAAGTGATGGTACAAAAATGGCTTACATGACATAACTCTTGTTGCAGGTTTGTTGGGTCAAATTATTTCTAACAACGGACATTTACAGAATAAATGGCTAAATATAGAGGACATAATGGGAAACTTAGTCACCAATTGTTGGGCCTTGGTGATAGGCTAATACCACCCTTTGAAATTGGATTGCAATAACACAAAAATCAAGTTTTTCAACGGACCTAAACAGAAAATAACATACTAGCCCACGAGTAAGCTTAAAATATAAGATGATTAAGTGGGATATCATGGCTAATCATTCAAAGTAAGGTGGCCTTACACCATAATATTATCACATCTTTGCCTCAAATCATTTTAGGCGACTCAACTCCCCTAACCCATTTCAATTCTCCGATTCCGCTTTCAAAAATGGGTAGCAAGTATTAGTTTAAATTATTATTTAATCTGTATAATTATATTATGTGATTAGTGTATTTATTAAATACAATTTTTATTCTCCGATTTAATAATTAATCGAGAAATTTAATAAATTTTATTATTTATAAATTAGTGATTAGCTAATTATTCTGTTTGATTAATTGAGGGTGTTGTACCCAATTAATTAAAATTACTTAATTTATTAGATCTAATTATTGCTTTAATTAAAATTTTCAACTTAATCTTACTTATTAATCAGACACTTAATTATATGAGCAGGCTCTTAATTCTAGGATGTGATAGGGTTCTGAAGGATGAACCGGATATGGACAGTTCCAATAAGATTTCATTCTTGAACAAAATCCATTTTTCGATTTATTTCGTCTATTCCATGATCGAAACAGGGGAGGATACACGTTATACCACGACTTTGAATCAAAAGAGAGAATTCAAGAAATGGCAGATTTATTCACTATATCCATAACTGATTTCGATCTCGTGTATCATAAGAGATTTGCATTTTCTATTGATTCTTGTGGATTAGATAAAAAATCATTCTTGAATGAGGACAGGGATGAATCGAAAAGTAAATCTTTATTGGTTCTACCTCCTATTTTTTTTGAAGATGATGGATCTTTTTCTCGGAAGGTCTGAAAAAAATGGGTCTGGATCTCCTGTGTGGAATGATTTGGAAGATCCAAAATCAAAAGTATAGGTATTTGCTAGAAACAACATAATGGAGGCATTCAATAAATATAGATTGATTCGAAATTTGATTCAAATCCAATATAGTATCTATGGGTACATAAGTAATGTATTGAATTGATTATTTTTAATGAATAGATCCGATTGCAAATTCGAATATGGAATTGAAAGGGATCAAATAGGAAATGATACTCTTAATTATAGAAGTATAATGAAATATTTGATCAACCAACATTTATCGAATTTGAAAAAGAGTTATAAGAAATGGTTCCATCCTCTTATCTTGATTTCTCAAACCAAGAGATCCATTCGAGATCCTGAGGCATATAGTTATAAATGGTCCAATGGGAGCAGGAATTTCCAAGACATTTGGAATATTTTGTTTCTGAACAGAAGGATTGTTTTCAAATAGTGTTCAATCGATTACATATTAATCAATATTCGATTGATTGGTCTGAGGTTATCGACCAAAAGGATTTGTCTAGGACACTTCGTTTTTTTTTTGTCTAACTTACTTCTTTTTTTTCGTGTGACTTTCGGGAATATCCCCAATCATAGATTTGAGATCTACATCTCTAAATTGAAAGGTCCAAATGATCAACTCTAGAATTAGTTGTTAGAATCAATAAGTCTTCAAATTATTCATTTGAAAAAATAAAAACCTTTCTTATTGGATGATCATGATACTTCCCTAAAACTGAAATTCTTAATTAATGGAGGAACACTCTTTTTGTTCAATAAGATACCAAAGTGGATAATTGACTCATTCCATACTAAAAATATCAGGAAATCCTTTGATAATGCGGATTCCTATTTCTTAATGATATTCCACAATCAAGACAATTGGATGAATTCCTTAAAAATATTTCATAGAAGTTCATTGATATCTTCTTTTTTTATAAAGCATATCGATTCTTGAATAATCCACATCACTTCTACTTCTATTGTAACACAAGATTCCCCCTTTTTATGGAAAAGACCCGTATCAATAATTATGATTTTATGTATGGACGATTCCTCAATATCTTCATTTGCAATAAAATATTTATTTTGTGCATCGGTAAAAAAAACATACTTTTGGGGGGAGAGATACTATTTCACCAATCGAGTCATAGATATCTAATATATTCATACCTAATGATTTTCCACAAAGTGGTGAAGAAACGTATAACTTGTACAAACCTTTTCATTTTCCGAATCGATACGATCTATTTGTTAGTATAACCATTTACTCGATCACAGACATTTTTGGAAACACCTCTAACAAAGGGACAAATAGTCACTTTTGAAAAAACTTATTGTCAACCTTTTTCAAAATATCGATCGATTTGATTTAGAAGGAAAAAACTTGTATCAGTATCTCAATGCAAATATGGGTTTGAAACAGACTCCATGTTCTCAGAAATATTTATCATTAAGAAAGAGGAAAAAGGATAAAGGAGTCTTTATCCAAAGAAATGCATTGAGAAACGGCATATGTATAGAACCTTTCAACGAGATAGTGCTTTTTCAACTCTCTCAAAATAGAATCTATTTCAAATATATACGCCATAGTTTGTTTACTTCAACAGGGTACAAATACCTAAATTTGATATCTTTAGATACTTTTTAAGACCTATTGTCGATACTAAGTCAAAAGTTTGAATCCATTTTTCATGAGATTATGCATGGGTCAAGTATGTCATGGAAAATTCTTCAGAAAACATGGCGACATCTACAATGGAATCTAAAAAGTAAGATTTTGACACATAATTTTCTTCTATTTGAACAAATTATTCATCAAAATAATGAATCGCCATTGATATCGACACATCTGAGATCGCCAAATGTTGGGATTTTCTTCTATTCAATCCATTTTCCACTTCTTATTGCTGGATATCTCGTTCGTTCAAATCTTCTTTTTGTCTTTCGGACCTCGAGTGAGTAATAGACAGAGTTAAAAAAGGTCAAATCTTTGATGATTCCATCATTTATGATTGAGTTGCAAAAACTTCTCGACATGTATCCTACATCTACACTGAATTCTTTCTGGTTAAAGAATCTTTTTTTAGTTGCTCTAGAACAATTAGGAGATTCTCTTGAAGAAATATGGACTTTTGGCAGCAACATGCTTGGTCCAACTTATGAGGTCAAATCAATACGTTTTAAGAAGAAAAATTTGAATATCAATCTCATTTATATCATCAATCTCATCAATCTCATACCAAATCCCATCAATCGAATCATTTTTTTTTTTATAAATACGGAACATCTAATTCATACAAGTAAATAGATCTATTCATTGATAAGAAAAAAAAACTTGAATGGGGATTGAATTAATGATAAAAAAGAATCCTGGATCGTGAACAGTGATTCGATTGATGATAAAGAAAGAGAATTCTTGGTTCAATTATCTGCTTTAACGATAGAAGAAAAAAAGAAAGGATTAATCAAATTCTATTGAGTCTGACTTATAGTGATCAATTATCAAAAAATGACTTTAGTTATCAAATGGTTAAACAACCGGGAGCAATTTACTTGCCCATTATCAGACAATCACTTATTCACAAACTTCGTGTGGGTCTACTGCTTTGCACTTCCCATCTCATGGAAAACCCTTTTCGCTCTACTCAACCTTATCCCCCCTCTAGGGAGATTTTAGTTATAGGTTCTATAGGAACTAGACAATCCTATTTGGTCAAATACCTAGCGATAAACTCTTATGTTCCTTTCATTACGGTATTTCTAAACAAATTCCTGGATAACAAACCTAAAAGTTTTCCTATGGATGATAGTGAAATTGGTGATAATGACGATATTGGTGCTAGTGATGATATTGATAATGACTTTGATACGGAGCTGGAACTGCTAACTATGATGAATGATATGGATATGATTGCAGAACTAGATGGACCTCTTTATAGCACCCTTCAATTTGAATTAGCAAAAGCAACATCTCCTTGCATAATATCGATATCAAATGTTCATGATCTGGATATGACTGAGTCAAATTACTTATCCCTCGATCTATTAGTGAAATATCTCTTTGAAAGATGTTCCACTAGAAGTATTCTTGTTATTGCTTCGACTCGTATTCTCCCAAAAGTGGGTCTCGCTCTAATAACTCCTAATAAATTGAATACGTGCATTAAGATACGAAGGCTTCTTATCCCACAAGAATAAAAGAACTTTTTCACTATTTCATATACTAGGGGATTTCACTTGGAAGAGAAAATATTCCATACTAATAGATTTGGGTCTATAACCATGAGTTCCAATATAAGAGATCTTGTAGCACCTACCAATGAGGTCCTATCGATTAGTATGACATAGAAGAAATCAATTACAGACACTAATACAATTAGATCCGCTCTTCATAAACAAATTTGGGATTTGCGATCCCAGGTAAGATCGGTTCAGGATCATGGGATCCTTTTCTATCAAAAAGGAAGGTTTGTAGTACAAAATTTACTTCTAAATAGATCCTACATCTATCTATATGGAGAATAAATTATGTGACGAAGGGAATTCTTATTTGTACAAATGGTGCTTCGAACTTGAAATGAGCATGAAGAAATCAACGATACTTTTTTATCTTTTGAGTTGTCTGCCGGATCGGTTGCTCAAGATCTTTGGTCTCTATACAGACCCGATAAAAAAAATGCGATCACTTCTTATGAACTCGTTAAGAATGATTCGGATCTAGTTCATGGCCTATTAGACGTAGAAGGCGCTCTCGTGGGATCTTCAAGGACAAAAAAAAGATTGCATTCCGTTTGATAATGATTGGGTTACATTACTTCTTCAGTCCAGACCGATGAATCCCTTAAATATGATGCAAAAATGATCTTGTTGCATCTTTGACCAGGGATTTATCTATGAAAAATACGAACTGGAGTTTGAATTTGAAGAAGGGGAGGGAAAGGAACCCTTGACCCGCAATAAATAGAGGAGGATTTATTCAATCACATAGTTTGGGCTTGCTATTTGATTGTATCGAAAGACCCAATAAATTGGGATTTCCCTATTGGTCTAGGTCATTTCAGGGCAAGTAGACCATTTATGATGAAGAGGATGAGCTTCAAGAGAATGATTCGGAGTTCTTGTAGTGTGAAACCATGCAGTACCAGACATAAAATAGATCTTTCAAAGAGCAAGACCTTTTTTGGAACAAGTCAATTCATTTGAGACCCTGCAGATCCGCTCTTTTTCCTATTCAAAGATTCCCCTGGCTCTGTGTTTTCACATCGAAAATTATTTGTAGATGAAGAGATGTCAAAGAGGCTTCTTACTTTCCAAAGATATCCTTCTACATGAATATATAAACATTGGTTTATCAAGTCCACACTAGAAAAACACTTCAAATTGTTGATTAATCGTCAGAGATGGCTTAGAACCAATTGTTCAGTATTTAATGGATTTTTCTATTCTAATACTCTATTCGAGAGTTATCAGTATTCATCAACTCTATTCTTATCTAACGAAATGCTATTGGATCAAATGAGAATGCCCTAAAATTCAAAGACAACACTCCTTTAAAATCATTTTAATTTTTATATTTTATGTTTTGACCGTGTTTTGAGTCGTACAGATTCTTTCAACACCTTGATCTACCTACCCTTCATCCTGTCAGGTATTATAATAAAGGAAACAACAAGGGGTGTAAACGAGCAGTGCTCGAGTTGAGCTCAACAAAATTTTTTGGCTCAAGCTCAAGCTCGAACTTTTTTAATTTTTTATTTATAATTAAATTAAAAAAATATTTTAGAATATTTATTTATTATGTTAGATTGACAAGTTCAACTTATTTTTAACAAAACTATACTCCTAATTCTCTTAAACTATTAGATGATTTAAAAAATCAATAATTAATATAAAATAAAAAATATATAGTAATAATAATGAATTTACTAACTCGTTGATTAAGCTTATTTTTGTATAGAGATTAAGTATATAAATAAAAATACCATATTTTATCATTAGCTAATATTACTTAATAATTATAATATATGGTTAATTTTTAATATAAAGCTGATATAGTATTGAATATGAAGTTAAATATATATAAAA
The DNA here is from genome assembly GCA_034509725.1 of Sesamum angolense. Lineage (NCBI taxonomy): Eukaryota > Viridiplantae > Streptophyta > Magnoliopsida > Lamiales > Pedaliaceae > Sesamum > Sesamum angolense. The sequence continues at coordinate 4,257,488 of JACGWL010000001.1, read as the reverse complement.
AAAATTTAAAATTTATGAAAAATAATTTTTTAAAAAAGCTTGCGAGCTTATAAACAGAGTATTTTGAGCTCGAGCTCGAAAAACTCAAGCTTGAGTAGTGTTCCAAATCAAGCCGGCTTGACTTGCATGCCACCCCTAAATATCCTGTTTAAAAGTTTAGGATAATTTCACGCTCTTTTCCTGAAATTTGATGTAATTACACGTACACCCCTGTGGTTTGAGAAATTACATTTAGCACTCATGAAATTTGCTTCCGTCTAACAAATAAATATCTCCGTTAGTCAAAATTAACTGGATTTGCTGATTTAACAAAAAAACTGAATGAAAATTGATAATTAATTGCCCTCGATTGACTTATTACTGACTTGTAACATGTCAAATAATTTTTTGACTAAACTACATTTATAATGATGAAGATATAGTTTCTCATATGCATTAACACGTGAAGATGTATGAAAGTAATTTAATCATAAAAAGATATATTTGACCTGTAATAAATTAATAATAAGTCAATCGAGGGGTAAATATATAAATATATATATTTGAGTTTTTTATTAATACAAGCAAATTCGGTAAATTTTAACTAATAATGAGACTTATTCGTTAAAAAAAGCAAACTTTAAAGATGCTAAATATAATTTTTTAAACTATAAGAGGTCTACTTGTAATTACTCTAGAATTTCAAAAAACATGGTACTAGAATTTCGTTAAAAAAGGAGGGCACCCCTGCAATAAATATGAGTTCACCTAGGTATTTTCCTCGATCCAGAATCCCGTTCCTCCTATGCAACTCTCTGTCCCTTGACATAGAATCAGCTGGCTTGACCATTCAGTACTCGTTGTAATGAGTCATTTGGAAGAGGGGGAGACTGAAAGGTGTCTTAAGAATGGAGAGTCAGCGCCCAGTTCCAATGTGGATGTGCAGTCCGGAGCTGCTAACGTCTCCGCAAGCAAATCATTTTTTAAGCAAAATCTAGTTGAACAAGTATATTTCCATGCCTTCGTTTTCTTTTGTCATTTGAAGTTAATTTCTCTTTTGTTTCATTTACATATTGGGTTTGAGGGAAGGGATTGTTTCGTGCTTGCGGCGCAGTGTGCTTCTTGTTTACTATGATGGGGGGTTTAATGAAGCAGAAAAACGCCAAGAGGAAGAGTGATATGACTCTAGAAGAAATGTACAACAGCCAGCATGATTTTGAAGATGACGAGGATGATGACAGTGACTGGGAGCCCTCTGCTTTACCGGACCATAATGTTGTCGAGATCCCGAAGTGGTTTTGCCTCAATTGCACTATGGTTAACATTGGCGATGACTTACACTGCGATGTAGGCATTCGTTATCTAAATATTTACTTCTGTTTTAGGGAATTTTTTTTTTTTCAGATTTTCCTTCTTAATGATAAGCAGCTGTGTCTTTGCTGTACTTTTTTCAGGTATGTGGTGAACATAGGGAATCTGGAATCCTAAAGCGTGGCCATTTGGCTTCTCCCTTTTATGGAGCAGAAGGTCTCACTGAAGATGATGCACATGCAGCTGATGGACTCCAAGGTTTGAGTTTATTCGGCTGATGGTTTTTCTGTAATCCTCTATCATAGTTTTTCTTGTGTATCCCTTCAACTTCTTAGTGTTTTTTCCAATGATGAAAAATAGATGGTCTAGATTTTTACGTCATACCCAAAAAAAGAAAAAGAATTGCACAATAACGTTCATTCCCAATGTTTTCGAGATGTGCGGAAGTCGAGATTGTTGCTTGAGAGACTGATGGTGCAAAGAGTTCATGCAGAAATACAACTCTTGCTTGTTATGTTGACATTTGAAACTGCGAGTAGCTAGCTGAATGAATTTTCTCATTTACATCCTAATCTGTACCATTTAAGATTGCTTTCGTGATGCACATAGTATCCTATTACTACCTGCATGCTATCTCTTCCCTAGAATAAGATTTTTGACGCATACCAGGGATCTCGATAGCATTATCTTCTGCAATAATGGTCCCAAAGTTTAAGTTTGATTCATGGAGGATGGAGGGAATGAGAAAGGAACATTTTCCTATACTTAAATAAATATTTTTATATTCGTTTAATTTGTAAAAGAATATAAACATCAAGAGAAAATTAGGAAAGAGAGACTTTTTGCTTTTGACGTTATTCCTTCGTGATTTGTTGTTTTATCCTGTTCTCTGTCTACATAATTAGGTTGAGGTTCCTGCAATCACGTTAGTTCTTTAAATCTCTTCTTGTCCCAATATGGGTGTAAAAGAAAAGTGCTTGACGCAGTACTTCATTCATTTCCCATCATGAAGAAGCATATGAATACAACCCCATTATCTCCAAAAACCTACTTCTTCGATTTACTTACCTCAACCACGCCTTGGTTAAACTAAGACATGTCACATTTCTGGAATGTCATGCATTAATTGTAATAAACTGCACATAGAGATTTCTGATGTCCACATGGGGTTGGCAAGAGGATTAGATTGACCTATGACTTGGTGCAATAAACCTTCTTGTCACTTGGTTAATCATTTTCACACAAGCACAAATGTGAAGAAGTAGCTAGGTGATGCCTATTGTGCTTGAATCTTGTTTGTGGGCCTGAAACAATGGGCTGGTGTTATCTAGATTGTGGAAAGAATCATGTAAAGAAAAGGACTTTTCCACAATATGAATTGGGAAGCTACTTTCTCGGGAGCAAGCAGTTGTGCTTCTAAGAATTTGCTGCCTGACAGACTAGCTTGGATATGTAATTATGCCGGAGGGAAAAGAGTAAATTGAAGAGTTAAGTTTGGTTCTAGGTTTATTATATTTAATACCGACATAAACAGCACTTCATATTGTTGCATAGCCACTGCTGTAGGCTGATAGTTTTATTGGCAGAACGAAAGTAAACCGTTTCTCTTCATTAGAATTTATCTTATTTTCCATGGTACTTCATTTTCTTACTGCTACCTTGCCGGGAATTGTTCAAATTTTTATATGCATGTCTTAGGGATTTTTTTAATATATTTATTTACCCACGCACACACCCACTCACAAACGGTACCAATGAGTTTTGTACCCAACATCTCCACAATGAAATGTTGGGTCCCAAACCATTGGGGTGTCCCCTAAGGGATCTATATGCATGTATTGGTTAAAATGTCATAAATCCATCTCTTCTATTATTTATCGCTTAGACAGCATAGCTTATAAATTAAAATTATGAGCTGTGTTTCTGTGTTCTTTATATTGAAATTGGTGCATACCCTCGTCCTTAGCGGTTCAAATTATTTAACGCTTTTTTTCCTTTTGAATATGTACAGGTCCTAGCTTACAAAGTTTTGCATCAGACAATGCTACTGCCATAGGATTCGATGAGAGAATGCTGCTTCATGAAGAAGTACGTTAGTTCTGACCAACATTTCCTTAATAGTTGTCTTTCACATTACCCCAATATCTTTTAAGTTTTACCTTTATCTACTAGCGGATAAGATATAAATCAAATAATTTGCCTTTACCACCGTCCCCCATTCTGATTTAAATGCATTTAATTGATTTAACACACGTTTCATATCTATGCATTCTGTTCATTTAGTGATTTTTTTTCCAACTATTACGGATGACTAATCCCACATGAAGATGGTTCCATTTTATTGATTGTTATTCATTTTTGCTGGGGTGCATAGTTAATTAGATAGTTCAGAAGTTCCTGGCTACTTTTTGGCAGAGCTAAGCTACTTTCTGTTGTTTATTTGGATGGAAAAGGTTGTCATGAAGTCTCATCCCCATCCAGAAAGACCTGACCGTATTCGAGCCATTGCTGCTAGCCTTGCAGCTGCAGGTTTGTGCGACAGTTTCTCCTATCTACAGTTGAACCATTATCCATCCTAACAGAGAAGAGCATGTTGCTGCAATTGTTGTAATATTAACATGCATCTCTTATTCATTTCTTTTGGCAAGTGAGTGACACAAAACTGGGGCGTCTTCTTAAAACATGTTAGGTATATTTCCAGGAAGGTGCTATCCAATCTCAGCCAGAGAAATCACACGAGAAGAACTCCTGATGGTAAGATAAGTAGACCAAATGCTGTTTCAGTGAAGTTAACTTCTGTCAGAATCATATTCAGTATTCTGTGATTCCTTAATGGTATGCTTAAAGTTTCTCACTTTAACTTCCTGAATTCACAGTATAAAATTCTTGTAAAAATTCTTCTGAAATTGTATTTCTGGTGCCCTAAAAGTACACTGATCATGTTTATCTTTTGAACTGAAAAGTTAGACTGAAAATTTAAAATAGTGATTTTTGGTCTGCTTGGAACAGATATTATGGCTCTTCCAATAATATATATTTCCTTTTTGAGATCTTAGGTCCACTCTGTCGAGAATATTGAAGCTGTTGAACTTACAAGCCATGTTCTTTCTAGGTATGCCAAACTGTTCACTCTTTCCCTTCCCATGCCTCACGAGAAACCCTTTATAGACTAATTGTTTTGTATAGTCCAGGTTTTGATGTATGCTGCTGTATCATAATGGTCTGAATGGACCATGTGTGATACGCCTGATGTGACATGTTTTGTAGATAAAAGATGCCATTAGGCTTATATGTCTCATGAGTCATGAACCGTTACCATCATCTCAAATTCACTCATGGTAAAATGAAATCTAGTCTGTTTTTATCCATGTTTGCAGCTACTTCACACCTGATACATATGCGAATCAGTATTCAGCACGCGCTGCCAGGCTTGCTGCTGGTTTATGTTTTGATCTTGCTTCAGCTATATGTTCTGGAAGTGCCAAAAATGGTTTTGCTTTGGTAAGAAAACAATATAAGTATTTAAGGATTTTCTTTTGAGCATTGCTTTGAGATAGACAAAATCTATAATAATAAGGTAGGTAGAACAATATTTATGAACTCATTCTTTCCCTCCATCTCCGAAATGTCAGGTTCGTCCTCCTGGTCATCATGCTGGTGTAAGACAGGCCATGGGTTTTTGCCTTCACAACAATGCAGCTGTTGCTGCATCAGCAGCTCAGATTGCAGGAGCTAAGAAGGTCTTGATCGTTGACTGGGTAACTACTTCAACTTTCCTGTGTGAAATATCTTCATAAATTGAGCTTTTCCTTACTATTTATTGTTATGTATTACTCTCTCAGGATGTACATCATGGCAATGGCACACAAGAAATATTTGAGAAAAATAAATCGGTGCGCCCTCATTGTGATCTTTTGACTTTGTTGATGCCTTTCTACAATTCTAAATTCAATTAGCTATATTACTAGCTGAAGCGAAGAATGTATTGAACTCAAAATCTCATGGAGTGACAAACTTTGGCCACATTAATTTATTGCCTGGTTCACGGTTTTTTAGTATTACCCAGTAAGGTTTAGTCGATCATATTTCAGACTGTTTTTCGCTTGCAAAAAGAGAATCTATATACATATCTGTTTATAGGAATGAAAGAATACTGTACCCCACCTCAGTAGATGTTTGTTCTGGATTTGTTGAAATGTATTGAAGTCTGTATGAACATTGCTGAAAGCAAATTCTTGGTTACCTTTTTCTATCTTGCATATGAAAATTATTAAAATAGATTAAATTTCTATAGTTGTAAAGTTCTCATTAACTGCAGCAGAGTCCCAACCAAAGGTTGACTGATATCTGTTGTCCAATTGCACGTATAAAGTTCCTAGGTCTATGATTGCCAGTGTGGTGATATTTAATGAACATGGTATGCCGATGGTGCTATAAATAGAAAGATGGAGTTCATGAAATTACCAGAATCAGCAATGTAATTGACAGAAAAGAAAAGGTTTATTTCCTTGGTGAGAATATAAAATATCTTAAGATTCAGATAGGGTGGTCTTTTAATAATGTTGAGGATTCTCTTCTCATCCAAATGTTATATAAACCTGCCTGTGAAAGAATTTGGTTTTAACCAATTCGGTTGATCTCCTGAGGCTAATCCATTCCAACCAAATAAGGCAACAGATCCATTAAGTGGCGTTATGATTCCAATGGAAGTAATTCATTTCGGAGGTTTAGGAACTCTTTTCAGCTCTTCTGAAGATAGTCATTGTCCCATAGAGATCATCAGTTTGAACAGTATGCGTTAATTAGTTATGTTAGGTGTAAGGTGCTCTAGGCTTAGGGTAGATTTCCAGGAACCTTTATGGGTCTTAAGTTAGGATCCCTATTGAGTTTTATTTTGAGGGGTCAGTCATAGAGCATTAGAGTCAGAATTAATTACTAAGTTGTTTTTCCTAGTTAAGGTTCCCAGTACTTGTGCTTGTAGGATAAATTATACAATGTCTACATACTTTCAATCTTCTTATTTCTTGAGGTTGAATGTTGACCATTGCTGAGAATGAATATGGCGTTTCATGTTGAATTGATTCATTGTTTGTGAGGGTAAAACTCTTCTATCTTCTTTCTTTTTCGTTTTTTCTTCCTTTCTTATTTTTACCTTGATTCATCTTTAATACTGTTGTAAAGTTTTTATCATGATTCCATTATGCTATAAAGCCTAATCCCATATTGCGGTCAAACTAAAGCAGCCTAACATATGAAACTTACTCATCACCTGACAGTTCACAACAGTAAAACAAATACAGCCTGGGTTTCCTATGTCATTATGATGCCAAATACTCAGATGTTGCTTATTTACAAGAACTATGTCATAGCAGTAAAATAAATACAGCCTGGGTATCCTATGCCATGATGATGCTAAATACGGAAATGTTTTTTATTTACAAGAACTATGCGATAAGTAATGAGCATGTGCATTGTGATTTTCTGTTTTTCACTTTTCCTTTATGTATGCTTCTAGTTCTGTATTACAGAAATTTTTAAGTTTGATAATTTAAATATTTTTGTAGGTTTTGTATGTATCTTTGCATAGACATGAGGGTGGAAAGTTTTATCCGGGCACAGGATCTGCTTATGAGGTAGTTTACCCTGTCTTTCAGTTTTTTGAGCATGTTTGTATTTCCATGTTTATATACGATGTATAATGTTAGGGTGGCAGCAGGGCGGGTATTGGGTGATTTGGCAAAACTGAGACCCACCTCTTCTTACTCTTTACTAATGGGAGACCCTTAGTGACTCGCATCTTCTCCTAGCGAACCCCAGTAGATCCAGTTTGTTTGTTGGACCTGTGTCTACAAATTCATTTCAATCTTATAAATAATCCAAATCTTTCAAAGTAAAACCTGAATTAATATTAAAGCTCTTTCAGATCAGAAGTCAGTCAGTGGTTCTAGCTTCACCATCCCTAAAGAAAAGTTTCTAGTATCAATGAATAAATATAATTCACTCTAATTAATGCTTGGAGAAAGACACTGCCATGGTTGCACAGGAAATTCTCTTTTCTTGACAGCACAGAAAGCTTGGCATACGAGTGATTGCTACTCTGAGAACTTTAAGAAGAAAACTGAGTTAAGCTCCTGGCAAATGATGCCCTTGAGCCATACATTAACCTAAGATTTTGGTTAGGACACGTTCATGTCTACTGTTCAAGCTTGCTCCCCAGCCGTATGAGGGGTGGCTTATCAGTGTTAAACTGGATGGACATGAGTATTAAAGCAATTTCTTGGCAGACAGCTGCCACTGAGTTTGAAGAGGTAGACTGGAGAGAATGTAAACCCTAAAACTGATCTATTTATATACCCACCCACTATCAGGGGCTGGTTTAGCAATACCTCATAACCATTCCTGAACACAGCCAGATATCAAAAACCAAAAGCTGTAGCCTGTAGCTTGCCTCATAAACTGTTTAGTTGGGGTGAGGGGTTTCCTGTTGGAGGCCCCATTGCTATCCCTGTTTGATCTTGTTTCTGCACATCTGGCAAGTGTCCTCAGTAGCACAGCATCTAGCCCAATATCTTGGTATCCTAATTTCTTTGTACATATATCTGCTTGATGTGTCAATTGTTGGGGAATCACGTGGCTAATAAGTTCTACTTCTGTAATTTTCCTAATGTTTCTAGTCAGTTGTATATTGAAGTTATTTGGTCACAGTATATATCCTGGAGGTCAACAGCAACAAATGTAGGAAATCATTCTGCAATTAACATTGAGCCTAATCTTTACCTTGTGTGTAATGAGGAAAGGACTTGAAGTGTTCTATGAAATTCTCATCTTGATTCAAATTCATTGTCATCTAGTTCTCTGTGCTTTTGTTTCTTAAAAATACCCTATCCCACTGGATCTTTGCTTTAGCTAACAGACAAGAAAGAGCTTGTGGCTAAACTTTGATTCATGTTCTCAACATATTCTTGTTACTAGCTCCTAATACATGGCAAGGGAAGTGAGCATTATCTTTTGTAGCTTGAAAATGTGAAAATTGGCATGAAAAATGATTGATAAATAGGATTATCTAAAAGTTGTTATGATTGTATGAATCCTTGAATCTCAACAACCTTATCCAAGCAAATCTTTGTCTCCTTTGAGTAAGTAAAGGAAAACAAAAATGTATTCAATTTCATGTTGGCAAAATGGAGTCCAATGAAGCTGTCTATGTTTGCGTGCACGTGGACGTGGCTAGTATCAATTTCTTTACTTTAAACGTATTTGGAACTTGGCTATATCAAGGTCTCTGCTTTTCTGTACTTTTCTTCGACAGTTATTGTATTTTTCTGATCCTTAGGCAATCGAGACATTTCTAATATTACTTTTACAGATCGGCGTGATGGGTGCAGAAGGATATTGTGTAAATGTTCCATGGAGTTGTGGAGGAGTTGGTGACAACGACTATGTTTTTGCATTTCAGCAAGTTGTGCTTCCTATAGGTCATGACATTTTATGCCCCTTTTGTAGTTATAAAATAGTCTGCCTGATGATCTTGTTTAGGTGTTGGACCTTTCAGTATTATGTTGAATCATCCCAGGATGACCAAATCAAATTTGCATTAAATCCTTTTCTTTGAACTGATGAAGGGTGTAGCTCTGATTTGGTGGTCAGTTTTCAGAGACCTTTGCCCATTATGAATTTGGTGTTTTTGAGAAAGAAATGAAACTCTTTTGCTGGTCCCAATTTATGGAGTATGAAAGAATCAAAATAATTAAGGAAATTGTGGGAGTATTTGCTTTAATTTTCATTCCAATTTTTAATTTTTAAGTGGATCCACGTTTTTTGTTTTTATATGGACTTTTATGTGGAACAGGGATACGTTTGATTAGGGGATGGGTAGTATTTATTTATTTATTTTTAATATCAAGTCAGTGTTTTTGTACTTGATTAAAGATTGGTAGTTGTATTTTTTATTGTTTTAGGGTTGTGTAGTGTCATGTAATACATTATTAAATGTATATGTTATTTTATTAAGTTAATGATTGCTGTATATATGTATGTATTTATGCATGTGTGTGTGCCTGTACATAAAAAGTAGTGAGTACGGTTAGAAGATCTTTAAATGTTTTCAGCTGAAAATGCATAAAAACAAACATATTTTCTAATTTTTTAAGCAGATGAAAATTGAACAGTAGAAATGAAAATGAAAACAAACAAGTTCTGTGTGATGTAATGAAGGGTGTTGTGGTCAGGGTAGTAATTTCATGTCAGGTGGATTGCCACGGCATTGAAGAGGGGTGCTATATTATTTTCTTTACCTTTCCGAGTTTTTTTGGGTTCCCCCTCTTTCTACTCTCTTACATTCGGGAAAAAGATTGAAGGTTTTTATGGTTTACATTAGTCTTAGTGCTGGAGGAAGTGGTGTTCTGGTGTTGATGGAGATAGTTGGGCGAGGGGGTTGGTGGTGGATCTTAAGAAATGTAGATTCATGTCTATAGCTATGAAACATGGTGATGGTGGTGCTAGTGGGTGGTTGGTGTGGTGATGATGGTGCCAAATTTTGGATTTTGAGAAGAAACTATAGTGCTGTTGTTGCCATTGCCAAGGTACAAAGGTGAACTGTTGCGGTCTCATTCTGATGGTATTGATGATAGTAGATGTGGTGGCTGGTGGAGGTGCTGCTAGTGCAGGAGCTCAACAATTTATAAGTTGTGGACAACTATTCGGTGAATCTCATAAAAGGACTTTCAAAGGTTTCCAGTAAATTTCATGGAAAATGGAAAAAGTCAGCCAAACTACTTCTCCTACATGTGGCTTTACTGTGCAAATCCTTCTCAAATACTTCTCTCAAGAACCAATTGAAAATGGGGGCCCTTATAGTGGAAGTTTCCCTGAAGCTGCATATACAATTATTTATGCTTTTATCTGGTTCTTGATGATTATATCTGTACTGGAGGTGAGAAAGATGATGAATCTGCTGGAGGAGGACTAATTTCGAACTTGAAATCATTGTGATGTTTTTATGCATTCTAAGTTGCTAATGCTTTCCAAGACTAAGAATTCTGGTTCTTTTATAGTCCCTACATGTTGCAAAACATGTGTTATTCTGAAGGTGTCGTCAGCCTATTTTTCGGTGAGAGTATTGGCTACATTTAGACTTGTGTTTTTGGGTGGTTTTTTGGAAATGTTTGTGAAACTTAGGTTTGGGAAATGGATCAGAAAATGTGATGTATGGTTTTGTTTTGAGGAGACATTGTCTGTTCATGTAAGTTCTTTTCCTGGTTAGTGGTGCAACATCCCACGTTTTTATTGTGAGATAATATTATTATATTAGTATAATGATGGAAGATGTAAGTATATATATATTACTTGATATACAAAGATACATATAAATATACGATAGTTGGTGAATATATATTTATAACAATGTACTTTGAGATATTATTATTATATTAGTATAAACTGTATAATTATAGAAGATGTTGGTATATATATTTTACTTGTCGTACAAAAGATGCATATAAAAATATACAATAGTTTGTTTATATACATTTATAACAATGATTAGGGATTTCAATACTATTATGGAGAAAGATGCTTGAAAAAGTAGAAATATGTTTGGTTTTGCTTTTGGGATGCAAAATTTTGTTTTGGAAACAAAACCAAACATGTTGAGACTATCTTTTTTGTTGCATGTACCTTGGCAGTGGTAGTTAACATGCATAATTGCATGCTCTTGATGATTAATTTGTATGTGCTGATGTCATAAGTTTTGATCTTATGCAGCTTCTGAGTTCAACCCAGATTTTACGATAATTTCTGCTGGATTTGATGCTGCAAGGGGTGATCCGCTTGGCTGCTGTGATGTACAGAATTATTTTTGCCATTTAAATTCTTATTCTTTTAGTTATCTTTGTGTATATTCATATCTACAATTTGTAAGCTATTTGGTTCCTTTAGGTTTGGAAATGGTTGTATTGTCAGCTAGTATTCATTGTTGTTATTGTTGCATATCCCACTGCATTTTCTATTTTTTCACTTATTTCCCCATCCTTTGTTTTTTTCCTTCTTTTAGGTTACTCCTGCCGGCTATGCACAGATGACCCATATGTGCAGTGCCCTATCTGGTGGAAAGCTACTGGTTATCCTTGAGGGCGGGTTTGTTGCCTTTCGTGCTACTCCACCTCAATTAAATCAATTTGTCATGTGTTTTAACCTTTTCTTCCCTCTTAGTTCTTTTGTTTCTTGTTTTATATGATCTTTATGTTCAACTTCTTTATTCTTGTTCGGGAAGATCCTTCTTTTTCTTTATGGTTGCTCATAAAATTCCTGTCCTTAACAGGTACAATCTTCGATCAATATCATCCTCCGCTACAGCAGTTATTAAGGTAATTTATTTGTCAAGAGATATCTGCTTGGTGTTAATTTCTTGAGACCTTAAGAATTATGTATCTACTCTCGATTTATGTCATCAGTAGTCTATCAGTCTTCCCACTGATTGGGTTGCTTACAACTGTGTATAAGTATGCCGTAACTCGCTTTTTCCAGGGATAGCACACTATCCATTCTTGTTCCTTCCATCTTCTCTGAATCTTTTTGTTTTTTCCTTTTTGGAGTTAGAATTTCACACATTGTCAATTGGCTATCAGGTGCTGGGGCCTATTAATGCTTACCATGAATGTAATGAATGATCATCTTTTGTCCTTTTGTAAGGCTGTTGAGAGTCACCTGGACATGCTAGTGATTTGGTTCCCACATTTAACATAATCATTGTGTTTGTGATTTGGGGAATGTTTTATACAAAGTCGTTATTGTTATGAATTGGCCTTTGGTTGGTCTTCTGTTGTGAAAAATACTAACTGAAAAATGGTTAATGCATGCTACTGTTATCAACAAATTCCTTGCATATAAAAACATCTGATATATATTATGTGTTAAGCCTAATGACTGGCCAAATTGGCATCCAGTTTCCTAGATGGTATTGTTTAAAACGCAACCTAAAATAGTCTTTTCTTTTCCTAGATAAGATATTATGTTTGAACTTTGCCTAAGTTGGAAAATAATTAAGCTCAACACGTTGAGTAAATTCTTTCCCGAACTTATGCTCTGGCCGATAAGATTGGTCTAATGTTCTTGTTTTTAATTTTATGAAGTTGTCAAATTTTCGTCCTTTTCCTTATACAAGTTGTTAGACATACTGAACCTATGGGATTTAAAATGGTAAGGTAATGGGAAAGTAGATCTCTAGTTTGTTAGTCTAGGAGTTTGTTCTGTTTTGTTTTCGGTCTTGTATTGGACAAAATTTATCATAGCAGGATTACCAAATATTATTTATTGTTTTTCCATTACATCTGCGGGTTTATTAGATGCTCACTCATTTGGAACTAATACTTTTTCTATTACAAGCTTTAAAGCACGTGATGTCTATAATGGGCAACACGGAGTGCCCGGTGTTCACACAGACACAGATACTTGTCAGTTGTTAGTCATAGCAGGATCTAAATCCGGTGTGAATTTGATAGTGTCCAAAATTTCAGGATCAAATGTATGGGTTCCTACTCATGTTGAGTTTGCTGGCGAGTTTGCATACTATATTACCCGTGTGAACAATTATTCTAAAATGATTTTGATCTACTTAAAACTTGTTAGAAATGGAGAGTGAAAAAAACCCAGGACTTGTATTCATTTATGGACCCCAACCTCGATATATAGGAACGGATTTTAGAGATGACTACAAATATAATCAACCAGCTTATGTCTAAGAGATTGGAGAAGATCTAAATATATCAACATAAATCCTAACACTCCCTCTCAAGTTGGAGCATGTATATCAATCATGCCGAGCTTGTCACACAAGGTTTGAAATTGCTTGCTCCGAAAGTTATAGTGAAAATGTGTGCTCTTTGTTCTGAACGGAGTGCAAATTTTATGACTCATAACTGCCTCAGGAAGAAAGTGCAATTGACTTGGACGTGCTTTGTTCTCCATGGAAACCGGATTACTAGCAATTCACATTTCTGCTTGATCACAATAATAGAAACAGGGTCATTATTTTCGAAACCCAAGTCTCCCAACGAATTCTTCAACCATAAAATATCACTAGTAGTGTGAGCTATAGCCATGTACTTAGCTTCAACACTTGATCTAGCTATTGTAGTTTGCTTGCTGCACCAATTATCGAAATTTTCGTCAACATAGGTAAAATACCCAAAATTAAATTTCGTATCATCTTTAGATCCCTGCATTAGAATAGGTTTCTATCTTAACATGTTTATATTCTAACAATAAACCTTTACTAGAAAGCTGCCTTTATGTACTTCCAAATCCTAAGAGTCGCCCAATGAATAAGTCATTTCTTATCCATAAACAGACTATCTAGACTAACGGCAAAAGAGATGTTAGGTCTCATCACAGTCAAATAGATCAACTTCTCTACAAGTCTATAATACATTCTAGATGGTCGCTATCATCCTTCCATAAATCAGGACTGAACTCCATAGGTGTGTACATGGGCTTAGTACCAAACAAACCGACTTCCTGAAGGAGACCACACCAAAGATATCCCATGCTTTCTATGTGCCATTTCATTGCCGAAGAAGTATTTTGGTCTTACCTTTTTGTAAGTATGCTTTGGTGTCTTCTATGCCTCCAATATCACTACCGCAATCAGAATGTCATCATCAACATACGCTGCTAGGATAATCAGGTAACCTGACTCCCTAATTCATGCAAAAACTAAATGATCTGTGTGACACCGAGGAGAACCAAACTCACCAATAACACTGCTAAATTTTTCAGACCACGCTCTAGAACATTTTTGCGGCTATAAATTGCTTTGAATTTGCATACCATTTGATTGTCCTCCCTAGCAACATATCCTAGAGGTTGCTCCATATCTACCGTTTCACCCACATCCCATACAAAAATGCATCTTCACATCCATCTGATGCATAGTCCACTAACAGCCAGAGAAAACAAGGCTCGAATGGAGTTGAAATGAGCAACCGGGGAAAAAGTCTCAAAGTAATCAATACCATAGGTCTAGGTGAACCCTTTGTCAACCAATCGAGCCTTGTAACGATCAATAGCGCCATCAACATGATATTTAAGGCTGAAGACCCACCGACATGCCACAATAATAGTATTAGGAGGAGGAGCAACAAGTTCCCAAATTCCTTGTGAGACTAGGGCAAACATCTCTTCATCCATAGCCAATTTCATTTGGGATGCTAAAGTGCCTCATGATAAGAGTTGGGAATTGATATCAAGAGAACTGCGGAACTTAGGGTTAAGATTGTAAAAGAAAGAGGCTATGAGCAATAGGATGAGTAGTCCAAGACCGTACACCTTTTCGAAGGGCTATTAGAAGGTCAGTAGTGGATGACTCAGGAGTTGTAAGTGGAGGTGGAGAGGCAACCACACCCGATGTAGTGGACACGGTGCAGTGACGACAGGAATAGACTTGGAGCGACCGAGATAACATGTAAAGGAATAGAGTCAGATGGTATTGTAGCAGGGTTGGCTTTGAAAAAGTATGGAGTTGAATCAAAGAAGGTGACATCTGCCGAAGTGAAGGACGGGTGAGAGAATGGGTCATAGCATCGATAACATTGACCAACCACTTCGCTTGATGGTTCTACTTGTCCACAGTTTCTTTGTGCACCCTTCATTCGTCCTTCCTTTCCCTCTAAAACAGTGATCTTCATATGGCTCTTTTCTTTCAGTTCGAAATAGTAGCTTATCTTGATTTTGATTATGCTAGCTCTAGAAATTGGAAAAAGTTGACTTCTGGATAATGCACTTGTGTTGGGTAATCCGGTTGCTTGAACTTGAGAAGTAAGAAGCCAACTTTCTTTCCTTGATCTAGTGCAAAAACTGAATATAGGGTATGGCTCAGCTCATATTCCTAGTAAGATGGTGTAGCTAAAGAATTAGATGTTGAATTGGGCTATTCATAGAGTAAGCTGTTATCCGTTTACTGGTGATGATCATGTTGCTATTCATGTGCCAACAAATCTGATCTTTAATGAAAGAACCAAGCATATAGAAATGAATGCCATTTCATCCATGAAGCTGTCATGAGACGAAAAACTTGTACTGCATTTACTCCTTTTCAAAAGCAGATATGGATTTGATCACTAGGTCTGAGGAGCAAAACGGTTTGTGACTCTGCATAGCAAGTTGAGCATGGTTGATATATATTCCCCAATTCATTGGGGATGTTAAAATTAGAAGCTTAGTAGGACCATGTTAGAATATTGTAATATTCATTCCTATTTCACGACAATTATGTTTGGTAGGTAAATCATTACGTTTTTACCATATTTGTACTCGATTCTTTATTCCCAGCTCTATAGATTTGAGAATGGGATACTTAAGTAATATACACTATAGTTCTCTATCCTTTAATAGGAAACAATAAATTGGATTTGGTGAGCACTCTGAACAAGGCTGTGGCCAAAAGATTCAAAAAAGGAAAAAGAATTTCAGTAACTAAACTCAAAGGTGTTCAGATGCAGACATTTGGTGTCTTTTCTTCTTTATCGCTTAAACCCTGGCTTTTCCAATCACTTTTTCCTCTTCCAATGAAAGAGCGCCATAAAGTTGCACAGCCAAATTTATAATGCTACATGAGAAGCAACAGAAAGATAGAGAAAAAAACATGGTAAGAAGGTGCCAGTTACAAGTAACGGGTGAAAGATAGAAATTTGAAAGCTTTACAGAAATACACTAGTAAGGTTAAACTATTCCGTGCCTTGTGTGGGTAAGTTGGTTTTTGCGGTTATGTGGGCCAAAGCTAAGTTTTAATTGAATTGAAACAAAATCATATTCACGTGTTTCTAGTCCAGAGTCAAGACCATTTCTTTTAGGTTGATTTCAACATCTAATTATTATGAAGATGTAATAGTGGTGATCCTATCTTCTAATATGCTATCTAATAATTCCCAAATTGTGGGTCCATGTAGTGTTCTACGTTTGATGCACATGAAATTCGGAGCCCGTAATTTCTCCTTCAATGGTTACACTTTACATGGAACAACCACTATCTTCATTGTTATTTGGTTCAGTGAATCATATTTGGACGAGTGGGAGTAAAAGTCCAACGCATACAACACAAACATTCTTGACAGCCTTGTCTGACCTTGACTTTTGACCAATTTGGCATGTTGGATTGGATCTGAAAGGAAAGGAATCCTTGAAACACTCACCTGCTTAAGTACAGTTGTAGAAATTGGCTTTCTACTCTTGTGGATGAACTTTGAATATTCTTAGCCTGAAAACCCATTGCAAACTGTAAATTATATGCCGTTCAATCCATGACACAATAGAAGTCAAGTATGATTCTTTTAATTGTTAACTTATATGATTAATCTTGTCTGCTTGTGCGAAGTGGTTGTCACATATGCACATAGCCGAGTTTTATTTTGATAACGGATAGTTATTGTGTCATGTACAGTATGTGCCATTCCAAAGGAACATGTTTAAGCATTAATGCTGCAAATGGGAAATAGTTATTAAATTGTTTCCATAGGAGATATTACTATGTAGTTATATGGTTCAACTGCTTGGATTTTACTCAACTCCTTATGTGTATTTCACATACTTGTCCCTAATGTCATCTGCATTCACCTGTGGTTAGTGAAGTGATGTTTTTTCGTCTATGCTTTTTGCTCAATAATTCACTGGACCAGTTGAGATTCCTCTGTTCTCTCCTACTTTTGTTGAACTTTTACTTATATATATTTTTTTAATGCCTCGGTATTTCCTCATCTCGTCTTCTGTTCATTCAGGTCTTACTTGGTGAAAGCCCAAGGCATGACGTGGAGCAAGTAATGCCCACTAAGGCTGGGTTACGAACTGTTCTCGAAGTACTCAAAATTCAGTTAAACTATTGGCCATCGCTGGAATCCAGATTTTCGAAGTTGCAGTCAGAATGGGGATGGTATGCCTTGCAGGAGAAAAGTTAGTATATATCATCCTGGACTCTTTTATTTGCAGCAGAAGTGTGAATGTTCCCATTCTAAGCCTTTCTGTGCTCCTGCCTATCCTTTCCTAACCGCTGAAATTAGGATAGTATTTAGTTATTGAAAATATACCATTGCTTGATAAAGAAAGGATTATAACTGCATTTTGCTTGATTATTGCCACAAGTTGTATCTACATTTGCCTTCAAACCCGGAAATCTAGATGGATGAGACTAAGTGAACCTTTAAACAGTTCAACTGTCAATTATCTGAAACTGAGACTTAAATTAAGGATTAATCAAGAAGCCTGATTGCTGGTTTCATTAGTGTCAAGTGGGTGAACTCCACAGTAAGCTGGAAATTTATTGGGAAAGGAAAGTTGACAAAGTATGATAAACAAATATTCCAATAAGAGTGTGGGTCTATTTGCAATACTCAGACTAGGCCCTGTCATATATTACTCAATTATTAATGTTACACTCTAAAGGCCGAGCAAGATACCTGATTTGCTTGGCTATTAGATTGCTTGAAGCTCACAGAAATTTTAAGAAAATTAGAACTTCTGTGCTGATGTGGCATATATTTTTTTCAAATAAGATGTAGTATGTCTTCCAAGTGCTATGAGAAACTAAAAACCAATGTCATAGTAAATTCATTGGTTCGTGGAATTTCCTAAGATGATTTTCTAATCATTGCACTTCTCCTTATGGATAATCATTGATTTAGGCAATTACAGGATCTGTTTTAGATAGGCTACAATATGATTCTGAAACTACACTGACTCCTTTGAAGCTGATGAGCATTGGAAACTTTAACTGCAATTGAACTTCAAGAGAATTACAATAATCTCACCTGATGGTAGGCCTATATATAGGTAAACGCTGTTACCTTGCAGCTCCTTAGGATTAGATTCCATATAAATCTTATATATAGGTCCAACAACTCGTGGTTTTTAATATTATGCTTACCTCCGTTAGGAGAGGTTTTTCTAGTTTTATGTCTGTGAAATTATTACTTGCAGCCCTTTACCAATACCACGAAATTTTGGAGATTACAGTCCGTCTAAATCTTTGATTTGATGGAGGAAAATATTCAGGAAATTTCTTTGTTTCAGGTTATTGAATTTAGCTGTATGAGTGTTTTATTATCTATATAAACACATTTATGTTAAACTTTTCATGATTTTGGTGCATCCAAGAATATTTTAAGATTATTACTGATTTGTTGGAGGAAAAATGTAAGAAACATTGATTGTCAGTTATCTTCCTTTTCTTGCTCAAACGCTTCATTTGGTTTTGGATTTTGCTGAAGCATATGATAGCATTTGCTGAAACTTTGTTATGGATATAAAAAGAATTGGTAAACTTGGCTTTTCCACCTGGCGCAATTCCTTTGAACATTCCTACTTCCATTTCTTGGCACTTAATAGAAATGATGACTGCCAAATGAAAATGTAGTAGTTGATAAATGGGTGGAAAAGTTGTCCCCCTTTGGACATAGCAACTATTTCATGAGCAAATGCTGAAAGGGTCTGCCATGGCTTAGTTCTGGAAAGTTTGCAAATATTTGTTTGTTAATGAGAAGCTTTCAACAGTCCCCTGTCTGTTTTCTGATTGTGCATGATATTCTGGTGGTGTCTATTTAAACTGACTGCAGAACACAAAAAGAAGAGGGGATGGGCAAAGGTGCCAACCTGGTGGAAATGGGGACCCAAAAGGTGGTTGTATAGACTCTGGTGCAAGAAGCTTTCTTAACAATTGAAAAGGCAGCTGCTAACAGTTACGGTAGAATTTTGGCCCACCTTTTTTGCTTTTTCCTGCTTGTAATTCATCTTATGTACAAGATAGGTTCTTGGGAATTACTGCATCAAGAGATTCCCAGGTAGTATTGATGTTTCTAAAGTGTTAGTAATAGTAGCCTTTCTTTCTTCTGCATTGTCAGTCTCCTCCTCATGTGGGCAGTTTCAGACACAGAACATCCCCACACAAACACAGAATTTGAATGAACATGAAAACTGGACTTTGCATCTCTTAGCCCTACTTAATATATGATAACCTCCCTGATTTTATTCTAGGATAGTTGCGCTCGTTGCCCGTTTCTATTAAGCAATTCCAGTGGTATGTCTCTGTTGTGTCGATGTGCATCTGGATATTGAATGGGCATAAAAATAAATTCTTTTTTCTTTTTGCAAAAAGTTTTTGATTGTTTTCGCTCCATCCATCGCTAGGGGCTGTACCATAGGTTGCTTGCATGGGTATGTACAAAATATTTACAAGCACAACTCTCGCATTGATAGAGGGAATTGAGTTTACAATCATTTGATTAGGAGTGATCCGTTTTTACCAATTAAACTAACAAGACAGTCAACAAGCCAGAATGAGCATAAGTCACTCGCTTTTACGGTTAGAAGTTGCCATCAAATTGTTTGTTCTCATATCATGTTCTTTCTTATTGAAGTCTATGCGCATTGCTTGTGTTGCTTTCTTCTCAAATCTTCGTGGCATATTTCAGATGTGGTACAAACTTGGAAAGGTAAATGAGCCAAATTTGATATCTTGGATGCCCCTGTTTCAGTTGTAATACAGTATAGGGTAAATTATAACAATCTCTTCTGATGTTTGGCATAATTATGAATATTTCCTCGTTTGGAAAATACTTTCCTGATTTTAACGTCCATCTAATAATTAGTTCATTTTGTTAGTTTCCGTTAGATTTTCATTAATTTTTTTGTGGTAAATTGATAAAAATGCAGTTGTGGATTAAATATTATAATCTTATTTATTTTAATAATTTTTAAAAAAATTTCTTCCACTCCATCTGACTTTTTATAAATTTTTATTTTTATTAGAAAAAAAGAAAAAGATATAGCAAGTGTATAGTTTACTTCCATACGCAATGTGAGTGATGAAAGTTGAAAAAGATTTAGGATGTGTTTGGTTGGGGTGAAAACTGGAGGAATAAGAGAAGTGGAATTAAAGTTGGATGTATAAGAGATAATATTGTGTTTGGTTAGAAGGAAGGGATGGATGTGACGTAAAACTCGACGTATATGAAACTTCCTTGGAGTCCAATTTTGTTTTCGTCTAAAATTAGACAGAAAAGTGGAAGTATAAGGTCAAAAAGATAAAAAAGTACAAATTTTATTTTTATTTACTCTATTATCTATATATATATATATATAATTTCTCTCCAATTCTTCTCTCCTCGTTGATAACACCGTACATAATTGACAAAGAAAAAATAACAAATTTGCTGAAAAACCACTTCATCAAAGTCAACAATCTTGTTAGTAATTTTTATTTATTTAAACTAAATAGTTTAGAATAAAAAAAAAATACATATTTTGATAAATATTTTATTCTTATTTGATGAATATTTTTATTAATAAGATTTTTAAATTTTTGATATACTAAAATTATATTAGTATAATATTATTTTATTTATTTTCTAATACAAAGTGAAGAAGAGGGTAATTTAGTATAATTATAAAAGTTAGTGTTTTTTTCTCAATCTGTTTTCTTCCTACCAAATAAGGAAAATTATTTAAGATTTACTCCCATTTCAATCATATCAAACAACTTGAAGGAAAATTATTATTCTTTCTTCCCTATTTTATTTTTCTTTTCCACTCATTTAAACTAAACGAATCCTTAATGTCCTATAATAAAGCAAAATTCCTTTTTTTTTTTTTTCAACTTATCACGGATCAGACTAATTTGAACTAAAAAATGTATAAAAGCCAATTACTTGGGAAAATAAGCCCAAATAAAGAAGGCCTAAGTAGTTTCAAATATGACATTTTAATGGAGAAGGCCCGATTAATACTATTCTCCCAAGCCACCTCATATTATCCATAAAAATGGGAATAGCTCTAATAAGATCAATAATATTTGGAGGTAGAATAGAACTCTATTCAGCATTTCAAGGTTCCAATATGGAAATTGCTGCAGAGTGATTTTGAGGTGACTTTGGTGTTTAAAATATTTACTTTACCTTTTAAATTATAATTACCTATCCATCTGTCATTATAAAAAAATTACCCTTTCCTCATTACCTAAATTCCATATGATGGACTCTTTAATAAAGGGAATATATTTAGCGTGTTTTTGGTTGGAGTGGAAAATAGAGGAATAAGAGAAGTGGATGTAAAAATAGATGTATAAGATATAATCTTGTGTTTGGTTAGGAGGAAGAGATGGATGTGAAGTAAAACTCGATGTATATGAAACTCTTCTATAGTGTAATTTTGTTTTCGTCCAAAATTGGGGGAAAAGTAAAAGTATAAGGCCAAAAAGATAAAAGAATATAATTTTTATTTTTATTTACTATATTACCCATAAAATTTCTCTCCAATTCTTCTCTCATTTTCGCTGGTAATACCGTAAATAATTGACAAAAAAAATAAAATAACATAATCGAGGAAAACTATTGCATCAAAGTCAACAACCAGATGAATAATCTTATTAGTAATTTTTTATTTATTTAAACTAAATAGTCTATAATAAATGAACAATACTTATTTTGATAAATATTTTTAATAAAAATATTCATATTCTTATTTGATAAATATTTTTATTACTAAAATTTTTAAATTTTTTATATACTAAAATTATATTAGTATAATATTAATTTATTTATTTTTTGATACAAAGTGAAGAGAAGAGTAATTCAGTAAAATCATAAAAGTTAGTCTTTTCTTCTCAATCTGTTTTTTTCATACCAAATAAGGGAAAGTATTTGAAATTTATGACCCTTCCAATCATACCAAATAACTTTAAGAAAAATTATTATTCTTTCCGTTCCCCTCTCCCTTTCACTTCCCCTCCCCCTTCCACTTTTCTTTTTCACTTATTTGAACCAAACGAACCCTTAGTTATAGGGATACCCCTATCGTGAGGTTTAGTGTAATTACATGTACATCTCCTATGATTTGAAAAATTAAATCTAGCACCTCTGAGTTTTGCTTTCGTCTACAAAATAAGTCCCTTCGTTAGTCAAAATTCAATGAATTTGATGACATTAACAAAAAGAATCAGAAAAAAAATTTATATTAACTCCTGATTGACTTATTATTAACTTATTGTAGGTCAAATAAATATTTGTATAGCCAAATTACTCTCATAGGCCCCAACGCGTTAATGTATGTGATGAGGTATAACTTCACAGATATAAGGCTAGTGTAGTTCGGAAAAAAATATTTCACCAGCAATAAGTCAATCGAGGATAAATATAAATTTTCATTCAGTTTTTGTGAATATCGACAAATTTAGTGAATTTGACTAATGAAAAATATATTTGTTAGATGAAAGCAAATTTTAGGGGTGTTACATATAATTTTTCAAACTATAGGAAATTTAAGATTAATTACACCAAACTATGAAGAAAGAGAGTGTAATTATCCTTCTAAGTTATATTTTCCCAAATCAAGCTATTATGAGATTTACTATTACTCTCTAGGGAATTGGAATTTTGGAAGTATTTTCCTTTAAAGAGCCCAACCCATAATGCCTTAGGATTAGGGGAAAAATCCAAAAAATCCTTATGTGATATTAGAAATATTCAAAAAATCCCATGTGAGAAATAAAATATCAATTACACTTCCCGTAATAAGAAAAAAATTCAAAAACCCTTGAGGCCAGAGAGTGTAGTACACTTGCTCTGACTGCAAGTATGGATATGAAATTACATATTTTTTTTTTTGATGATTTTGCTCTTATATCTTCATAATATAATATTATATAATATATATTTTATAAATAATAAAATATACTTTATATGTAAATATATAATTATATATTTATAAAAATAAAAAATATTATTTCAAAAAAATAATTATCACTCCACCTTCCGCCGCCTCGTAGAGGGGGCGGTGGCTCCCCATCTAGGCGATGGAGTCGCCCTCGCTCCCATGAGCGACACCAATGGGCGACCGGCGTCGTCCAGACAGGGAACGGTCGGCGAAAGGATGGGGCTGGGGGTGGGAGGAGGAAGGGGAGCGGGGGAGGCTGTCGGGTGGGGTGGGGTGGGGTGGGGATGGGGTGGGGCTGGTGATATAATAAGCATAATTATATATAATATTATAAATTATTATTTTTAAAATAATATTTTTATAAAAAATAAGCATGATATTGGATTAAAATTAATATTGGGCATGCCATATTATTTTTTGGTCAAAAATTGAAATTTCGGCCACTAAAAGACTAAATTTCATCAATTTTAATATTCAATGAATTTATAAAAAATGTTATAGTTATCAGACTAAAATTAATATTGAGCCTATTTAACGAATTAAGAAAAATAATTTTTCTATATAAAATTTAATTTAAATAATTTCATAGATATATTTTAATAGATTTTTTTCTATAT
Source organism: Sesamum angolense (assembly GCA_034509725.1). Lineage (NCBI taxonomy): Eukaryota > Viridiplantae > Streptophyta > Magnoliopsida > Lamiales > Pedaliaceae > Sesamum > Sesamum angolense. Next base: position 4,233,891 of record JACGWL010000001.1, on the reverse strand, counting down.
AAAATTTTTCTATATATATATTTTATATTTTTTTTCTATAAGTTCTTTTAAAATAATTTTATATATTATAGGTATATTTTAATAGGCTTAGGTTGACCAAGTTGACTAGGAGGGACATTTTACTCATTGTCCCTATAAACTTAGGCTCTCTTTGACGGGGGACAGTGTGATACGTTATTTGTAACACAAGGGGTGAAACTGATATTTGATTTTTCATATGGAATTTTTTGATCTTTTTGCATAGCATAGGGGGACAAAATGAATTTAACTTTTAGGATTAGTAAGTGTATCCCAAGCAATTTTTTGGAAGCAAAACCACCAGATTTTTGAATCCTGGCTCGTGGAGGCACCATTAACGCCCATAATCTATGCTAGAAATTCTCACATCCCTCGGCTAAATGTGGGAACTCACGCGAGGAGGAAACCACTGTCTAAGCCTCCAACTCCTTAGCCACTTCACGGGCTCTCTTAAGCGATCACAACCTGCTCTTGCTTGGTTTCCCCACAACCTGAGCGTTATTGATGAATCCAGACTAACATACAACCCACACGCTTAACACTAAGATGGTCTAGCCCCAACTGGAGTCTCCAAAAACGAACACTGAGGAAAGTAACGACCTTTCAACACCAGACCTAGAAGAGAATCTGGCTGTGTGATAAGTCTCCATCCTTGTTCGCTAAAAGTGCTATGTTGAAAGCCTTCAAGTTTTGGATTCCCAATCCTCCGGTAGCCAGCGATTAACACATCTTTTGCCATACTACTCGATCAATCCTTTTTACACCCCTGCAATGTGTAATGATCAGGGTGTAAAATTCGATTAAGTAACAGATTGAAGAAGGGGGTGGGAGAAAAGAGAACAGAGAGAAGATGAGAGAAAAGAACTTAATTCATTACTGGTTAATGTCTCCCTTTCACATCTTCCTTTGCTATTACATGGAGTTTCAACAAAATGACAAAATCACAGAATGAAAATATAGCTCGAAAACGTTAAAATCTCTGCAGAAAAAGTGTTAGCCTTGTCTTTCATCTAGCTCGCCATTGGTGGCCTGCTTTCAACCCAAAAATTCCAAAAATAACAACTATACTCTGCAGCACTAAGCACACTCATCCTCAGCCATCCACGTGGCACTCTATCTTCCCAATCTGAGAAGGTTTGGCTATAGTGAAATCCCTAATTTTTCCTTTAGTCTGATTGTGCCCTAGCGCTCTTGAAACAACACCGTTCTAAGCTCGAATTTTTAATCCTCCCCGAAATTCAGTCTCTCCCTCGATCGCACAGTTCAGATGAGTTCCTATGATCGAATAATCATTAGTAAAAGTCGCATTTTGGTTGTTAAATGCGACATTTCTCCTCCCTTTTTTTGATCCCTGTCCCCAAAGATCGAAACCTGGAATCCTTGCTGCAATGGCATGGTAGTCCTCCCATGTCGCTTGATCTGGAAAGAATGAGACCACTGAATCAGTACTTGAGGAACCCCCACATTGTTCCTGGGTATTAGTCTCATAGCTAGGATAGTAGCAGGATATACCTTGAAGACCTCATGTCCCTATTTAGGTAGATTACCGGATGGGAAGTATTTTGAGCCCAACTTCCTTCTTCAATGATGAAACGTGAAACACAGGATGTATTTTGGAGTTGGAGGTACTTCCAGCTTATAGGCAACCCTGCCTATTTTCTCAATTACCTTGTATGGTCCAAAGTACTTAACTGAGAGTTTTAGCTGCCTTCTGAGTGAAACTGAAGTCTGTCTGTAAGGTTGTAGTCTTAGGAATACTTCATCCCCAACCTCGAACTCCCTCTCTGTCCTCTTTTTGTCAGCATAGGTCTCCATCTATTATTGAGCTTGGTGCAAATTATCCCTTAATAATTGCAACACCTTAATTCTTTCCTCCATCAGTTCGTCTACCTTAGTATGGTGATTTTGTAGATAAGGACCAATTAACAGTGGTGGGGTTGATAACCGTATAAGGCTTGGAATGGTGTAGCCTTTAGCCCTGTGTGAAAGTTTGTATTGAACCAAAATTCTACCAAAGTTAACCACTGAGCCCACTTTTTGGGTTTTTGGTGACACATGTATCTCAAGTAGTTTTCTAAGCACTGGTTAGTCTTTTCAGTTTGTCCACCATTCTGGGGGTGATGTGCTAAAGACATGTCTTACGGAGACTCTTGACAGAGTAAACAATTCATTCTAGAATTTGCTTGTGAACACCTTGTCCCTGTCTGTAACAATACTTATTGGAAGTCCATGCAATTTGTAGATGTTGTCAAAGAACATCTTTGCAACAGAAGTGGTTGTATAGGTGCTTGAGAGCTATGAAGTGAGAGTACTTTATCAGTCTATCCACCACCACTATGATAGAATCTTCCCCTTCTGAATTTGGCAATCCTTCAATGAAATCCATAGATACGCAAGACCATGCCTGTTCAGGAATAGGTAGGGGCTGTTAGAGGCCAAGATAAGGGTTGTTTTCATTCTTAGCCATTTGACAAGCACACTTTACCCAAGTTTGACCATCATTCTTCATCGTAGGCCAATAGAATAAGGGGCTTAATTCTCTGATAGGTTCCATTTATTCCAGAATGCCATCCCAATGCTAAATCATGCAATGCTCTGATGATTTTCGGCCTGATACCCCTTTAGCTCCCTACACATTTCTTACCTCCCTTCTTGAGTAATCCTGATTCATACTCATAGTCAGGGAATGACATTGCATCTACTACCTTGGCCTTTATTATTGTTTGAAACAGGGTGTTCCCCTCATAGCTTGATTGTACATTCTGCATCCACAGAGGAATCTGTGTAAGTGACGGCACTATAGTGAGATTCAATACCTCCTTGTTCCATCCTAGAAGAGAGCATTTGCAACCCTGTTTTCATTGCCTTTTCTGTACTGGACTTCATAACTTAGTCTCAGTAACTTGGTCACCCATTTCTGCTATAGTATAGAGTCTACTCTCCGATCCAGTATATGCTTCAAACTTCTTTGGTTAGTTCTTATAATAAAATGATTACCTTGTAGGTAGTGCCTTCACTTAGTAATAGCCAGAAGCTAGAAACATCTTCTCATAAGTAGACAACCCCATTCTTTGCAGCTAGAGCCTTGCTTAGGTAAGCAATGGGTTTGCCTCCTTGTATTAGAACAACCCCAATCCCTTTTCCACAAGTATCTGTTTCAACCACATTTGGCTGAGAGAAGTCAGGCATGGTTAGTACATGAGCAGTGGTCATCACCTTCTTAAGCTGATTGAAAGCCATCTTAGCTTCTAAGTTCCATTCAAAAGCATCCTTCTTGAGTAAGACTGTCAGAGGTTTACTAATAACACCATACCCCTTAATGAACCTTCTGTAATAACCAATAAGCCTTAAGAATCCTCTAAGTGCCTTGATAGAGGTAGGGACTGGCCACTTGAGCATGCATTCAAATCTTGTGGGTCTCTGTACAACCCTCCACTGATATGATATGCCCTAGGTACTCCACCTTTAATTGAGTAAAGGAGCATTTGCTCATTTTAACATACAACTGATGTTTCTTTGGTATTTCCATCACCTTTCTAAGGTGCACTAGGTACATGCCCAGTCCTTGCTATAGACTAAGATCTCATCAAAGAATACCAAGACAAATTTCCTAAGATAGGGCTCAAAAACAATATTCATAAGTATTTGGAATGTTGTAGGGGCATTATATAGCCCAAAAGGCATAACCAGAAACTCATAATGTCCACTGTGAGTGATGAAACTAGTTTTAAGGATGTCTTCCTTCCTCATTCTAATTTCAAGTAACTTGACCTCATATCAATCTTGGAAAAAATATTTAGCACCATGCAACTCATCAAGTAATTCATCAATCACAGAAATGGGAAAGTTGTGCTTGACTGTAAGTTTATTGAGGTACTTGTAGTCAACACAAAGTCTCCAGCCTCCATCCTTCTTCTAACCAAGTGTGCTGGAGATGCAAAGCAGCTTTGACTTGGCTTGATGATTCCACTTTGAAGCAACTCCTTAACAATCCTCTCAATTTTAGTTTTCTGGCCATAAGCATATCTATAAGGATGCTGCTTCTTGGAATGGCATCTGGAAGTAATTCTATGCGATGTTCAATGCTTCTTTTAGGTGGAAGTGAACTAGGTTCCTGGAACACTTCCTCATATTCCTATTGCAGCTCAAGTACTTTAGTATCCAATGTAATCTGCATTAGTTCCTAGTAGTTTAAATACAGCTCTCCTTCAGACTCATGATTTATCCTTCTTATCACCTTGACCAAGGAGTGTATAGACATACTTTTAGCACCTGACTTATTAGGTAGAATTTTGAGGACTAGGTTTCTATTTGCTTGACTCAGTGTGACCTGAATTGATGGAAGTCTAATTCAACAGGATTGTAGTTGCTAAGCTAATCACAACCAAGTACTAAATCATATCCTTCCGGTTTCAATAGCCTAACAGGGTGAGTGAACTTGTGTCCTTGTATCTCCCAACTGAATCTTGGACACCTAAGCTTGCTGACAAGTTTACTGCCATCAGCCACCCCAATTATCATATGAGTAGTATCTTCCAGTTCATAGCTTAAAGCCCCAGCGACCTTCTCATCAATGAAGCAGCTGGTGCTCCCATAATCTATGAGGATGAGTATCTCCTTGTCTCCCACTAATCCATTTACTCTCAGGGTTTTACAATTAATGTTCCCCTTCATGGCATGTAAAGATACTGCCATGTCCCCTTCTATTTCTTCAACTTCAGTAGGATGTACCTCTTGCTCAACCATATCATAATCCTTGGTTTCCCTTCACTTACTAGCATATAGACTTGTCTGAACTTGCATCGGTGCCCAGGCACATAGGGTTCATCACATTTGTAGCATAAATTCTTCTCTTTCTTAGCCCTTACTTCAGCCTCAGTGAGGAACCTTTTGGCTTGAGTGTTGGCCCTGGGGGAAGGGTTTCTTTGGTGGTTTGGAAGAAAGTTTAGGCTGAGTGTTTTTACTAGGCTGATGTGCCTTCCTTAGTATGACATTTACAGTATGCTCCTATTTCCTAGCCAGTACCACAACTTAGTTAAGTGAGGTTGGATTGCAGGTCAACACAAATGACTTAACTTCTTCCTTCAACCTACTAACAAATTTCATCATGAAAAACTCCTCTTCCAAGTTTCTATTAAAGATAAGCATCTGGTCCTTGAGTTCTTCAAACCTTTCAATGTGTGCACAGTTGTTTCATGATGCAATTATTAAATTCAGTCATAACCCTCTCATTATTAAGTCTTCAAACCTCTCAAGTACACTGATCACCAATTCATCCCAAGAACGAAACTCTCTTTTTTTCTGTGTAACCTTGATACTAAAGCTTAGCCTTCCCTTGCATATAGATCGATGCCATAGGGACATTTTGGTCTTCAAGCATGGGAATTAATTGGAAGTATCTGGCACATCTTCTTAACCAACTAGTTGCAATTTCACCATCAATATAGGGAAACTCCATCTTGTTCAGTGCATTGTACTTTCCAAAGTTTTGATGGTTGCTGTTTTCTTGCCTAGAACCATTGTTGCCTTGCTGCCTGAAGGTGTTATGGACAACAACCCTTGAGGTAGAACCCATTTCCACAGAAACAGTCAAACCCTCTCCAAGAATCGACTTGTTTTTGTTATATTGCTGTAGCTGTTTTCAACAACACTCTGGGGTTGCTGTTGGACAATGATTAAACAATGCTCCACATTCTGAACAGAGGCTTGGAGTCCTTCTTGGACTTCCATCACCTGATCCAGACGGTTTTGTATCTCATCCTCACTCGCCTGTCTCTGAGCCCTCTCATCCATAAACAATATATCGGTTTTCTTTTGTTCTTCTTGAATCTCTTTAAATCTAGTTCCATCAACCATAGTTTGCGTGTTTTTAGGTCCAAGAATCGATGGCTCTGAGACCAAATGTAATGATTAGGGGTGTAAAATTCGACTAAAAAACATATTGAAGAAGGGGGAGGGGAGAAAGGAAATAACAGAGAGAAGATGAGAGAAAAGAACTTATTTCGTTACTGGTTAAGTCTCCTTTCCACATCTTCCTTTGCTATTACATGGAGTTTCAATAAAATGACAATCACAGAATGAAAATAAAGCTGGAAAACATTGAAATCTCTGCAAAAAAGTGGTAGCCTTATCCTTCATCCAGCTCGCTATTGGTGGCCTACTTTCAACCAAAAAATTCCAAAAATAACAGCTATTCTTTACAACACTAAGCACACTCATCCTCAACCGTCGATGTGGCACTTTATCTGCCCAATCTGAGAAGGTTTGGCTGTAGTGAAATCCCCAATTTTCCCTCCAGTCTGATTGTGCCCAAAGCACTCCTGAAAGACACCGTTCTTAGCTTGGATTTTTAATCCTCCTCCAAATTCAATCTCGCTCTCGATCGCATGGTCCAAATGAGTTCCTATGATTGAACGGTCAGCAGTAAGAGTCGCATTTTGGTTGTTAAATGCAAAACAATGCTCCCAAAAATTCCCCATTGCCGAATCTAAATCTTTCAACAAATGATCCAGTAACCTGAAACACGATGTAGCAAAAGGTTGGTAAGGATTGGATAACAGACTTGATAGTACCTGTTTACCATATTGTGATAATAACTTGAGATTCCACCCCATAATCAGACCCAAAAATTGGTCCTAAATATTGTGGAATAGAACACTCGATAACTGCCCTTCCACTATTGGTAAGCCTAAATATTGATCATGAACACTCATCAAATGAACCTCCAACCGACCAACATTCTTTTGACGTCCTGTTGGCTACTCCCACACTAACCACTATGCTAGACTAAGAGAAATTCACCTCCTATCCTGATGCCCTCACATATAGAGATAAATCCATTGAAGCCAAAAGGTTAAACCCATTAAGTTGGGCTACGCATAGGTTGGCAGCCACAAAACCAACTTCTAAGGTTGGTTTGAAACGTTCCAAGTTGAGGAGCTCGAGACGGGAACGAGAGTCCTATAGAGACTTGCACTAAGTATTGCAATATCATGTTTTATCAACAAGAGACGTATGATGTCTATACAATTTTAGTAGGTTAGTTGTCAAGGTAGTCGACCAACTAAACTGACTTGTGGGAATCATCATATCGAAGCCATGAGGGCTTGGTTGGTATAATAGAAAATTTTGATTATGATAGTATGGAATTAGTTTTCGAATTTGAGGAATCATGGCCGTCGCTTTCATATGAGAATTGTATCTTGGATCTAGCGAGCGATAAGTGTGTCGTTAGATATGGTTATTATAAGCTTTGTCTAATGCAATTCGAGTATGTAGCGAAAATGGTGGATTTCATGAAAAAATCTGTTCTCTGTTACCATTGTGACAACGTGATCACCTATGCACTCTGAGATGATTTAAACTTTGTAAGCATAGATGCCTAGTTAAGGATGAGAATGAAAGCCTAATTCCACGCCCTAGGCTAAGGACGAAAGACAATTGAAAGTAGGACCATACCCGTGTGGAACTTAGAGCTTAACTATTCACGCCACTATTCACCTAGTCTCTAGTGCCATGGACTATTGATAGATGGTCACTTACGGTAACGGGCTATTTCTAATTGTTGGTTAATTAGAAATAATTAATTAAATTAGATTTAATTAATTGTGTCATACACAGGCCTAAGTTTAGCTGAGGGTGAACCTAAAGAGTTACACAAATCACTGGAAAGTCATGGAAAATTAAATTCTATGAGAGATTATTGGATCATTTATGTGGAGTTATTCATTAGATGGATGGTCCAAAACTTAGTTAACTAGATTAATTGAAATTTGGATTTGACATTTAAATTAATTGGATTAATTTAAGAGGTTTGGGCTAATTAATTAGTGGATTGAATGAATGAATTAATTAGTGGATAGACTTGTCTAATTAGTGATTATAATTTATTAATTAGAAATGAGTAAGAAATAATTAGTTGGACTAATTATATTTGATTGGGCTAAATTAATTAAGTGAGTTAATTTTATTTAATTATTTAACTGCATTTTGGGCTTGTGAATATTTAATTGGATTAAATATTCACTTGCGGTTTCTCTATTGGATATTTTATTTAATTAAGTTAAATAATTAGCCCAACATAACTAGTTATTTTGCTCAATTTAATTTTTTGGGACAAATTAATCAAGCCCGATCCAAGTACACCAAGTTTAGTCCATGTTGACCTTGTCTAGGTCAACCTACCTTATATGGAGAATAAAAATGACTACTAAGATTTGAGTGGGGTTGATGTTATGGAGAGTAAAAATGACTACTAGGATTTGAGTGGGGTTGATGTTTTCGGCCATGAGGAGTAGTGGAGGGGCCTTGAGGAGTAGTGCATGAAGTGACCTAATTGACTAGGTCATCCTTCCTTTGCTCCCAACATAATACAAATTTCTTCCATATTCCTAATTAATACTAGTTAGCCGAACTCTTGCTCTCCTGTGGGGCTGATTTTCATCCATCATCGTCTCGTCTACTCTCATGTTCTTCTGGGTTTAGAACCAAGTCAAGAACTAGGTAGATCGAAAAAGATACACAAAGTAGTAGTGTAGTTTTCAATCCTCTATTAGGACTTGTTCTTTGCTAGCATAGGGAAAATTTCATACTCCCAGTGTGGTGTCGTGTGGACGATATTAGCGAGCTCCTATGTTGGAGTCTTACATGGATGTATGCCAGAAAGGGATTCAACGCATGTAAGCTAGTTAAGAAAAATGATTTCAGGGTAATGTTTTCTATTTAAATATTGTTTCTCATTTTCTCCATAACCTATAACGTGGCTCTTTTATTTTCTCATTACTACATTCCACAACGATGGCCAAGGATGGGTACACCCCTCGAATGCCATTCATTTCTTTTATTTTTGGCTTTTTCGCGCTTCCACCTCATTCTCACATTGATCCACTTTCAGTGCTATTAGAGCCCGGATCAATATATTATGCTATGGATCTATGTGTTTTTACGTATTTTGAACATGTTAAACATGATTAGATTGGCTAGAGAGTGTGTGGTTTTTTGCTTTCGATTTTTCGTATATATTTGTGGAGAATTGCATGTTTAATTTGCTAATTACTTATGGATGAATTTTATGATTTTAGAAAGTTGAATTTTTATAAATCTATAAATTTGTTATGGTTTTTATATGCAGATTAAAAAGAAAATTTTATTTTGGTTACTGTAGCTGCGCATTGCCGGGGGGTATAGGCTAATGCATGCGCGATCGGGAACGTACAGGTGATATTAAAAGAATTGAATTTCTGTAAATCATGTAAATTTGTTTTAGCTTTTATATGCAGATTTAAGAAGAAAAAATTATTTTGGTTACTGTAGCAGCGTACTGTCGGGGGGCATAGACTAGTGTATGCGCGGTCGAGGGCGCGCAGGCGAGACCTTGCACAGCCTGACAAGCAGGTGGACTGGCCGCGCATGCGTGAAGCTCATGCAGGGCCGCCCATTCACATGCGGCCATCTGTTTGCCAACGGTTGGGATGACCGAACGACAATGCTTATTTTCTTCGCCGTTTTTCTAGAAAATTCAATTTTTAGGTCTTTTGGTATATTTTTCTGAAATAGTTAATTTTTGGCTGATTTAACTTTAGTTGAGATTGAAATTTTCCTAAAATTAAATTGCCCAAGATTAATTTAAAAATAATTTGTAAATAAAAAATATGTACATTGGACGTACAGGTTTATCCATTTTTAATTGTATTTTTACACATGTGATTTTCTACATTTAATTATATTTTTGTGATGATGGATGTCATTTATCTTATAATACATGGGTTGTACTATTGGAGCATGATTATGTGGGATGCATAATTGTGCATTATTTGTTAATAGGATTAACATAGGATGATTACAAATTCCATTGACCTTGTACATAGTTTATTTTCTATTGAGTTGGGGCCTGTGTTGGAATAAGTGACCTGAAAGCTAATTAGATGGGTGGTTTTGGGAACTATATAATGATCTTTATTCTGAGTAATATGGTAACTATTCATCCTTGGCATATTCGTCTGTTGTGCTTACCAATTACATTAAGCATTGTTTTAACATCACAACAGATGCCTACAGACTATTTAGATAACCTATGTAGTTGGGCTGCGCATTGGATGACGGCTATGAGACCAACTTATGAGGGTTGGTTTGAAATGTTCCAAGTTGAGGACCTCAAGAGAGTGCATCTAGAGTCCTATTGAGACTTGCACTGAATATTGCATTCATTGGATGAGTGTCGTGTTTCATCGACGACAGATGTTGGACGTCTATGCAATTTCCGTGGGTAAGTTGACAAGGTAGTCAATAGATTGAACTGACTCACGGGGAATCATCATATGGAAACCTTGGAGGCTTAATCAGTATGACTAGAATTCCCAAACTCTGATAGTATGGGAGTAGTCCTAAGATTTGAGGAACCATGACATTCACGTGCACACTATGGATTTACCTTGGATCTTGCCAGAGATGATTGTGTTACAGACATGATAATTATAAGCCTCATCCAGTGCAGTGAAAATATATAGTGATGACTGTGGATTTCAAGAAGAGGATATGTTCCATGTCAATATGTGATAGCGGTATCTCTTATGCACTTGGAGATGTGTTCACACCTCACAAATTTATAGCTACAGTGGTTGATCGAATAGAAAATGATTTCCTATGTCGAACAATTCAACAAAACACGATCTCAAGTATTAAAGCTTAGATGCCTAGTCTAGGATGAGAAGCAACACCGAATTTCATGCTCTAGACTAAAGTCGGGAGACGGTAGACAAAAGGATTGTACTCGTATGGAATTCCGGAGCCTGAGTGTTCACACAGATGTTCACCTAGTCTCTACTGCCATGGATTGTTGTTAGATGGCCACACATGGTAGCGGGGTTTCTTGATCAATGGATGATCAAGAATGATTAATTGAATAATTTTATTAACCAGTAGTGTTGGACACCAACCCAAGTCTAGTTGAAAGATGAACCTAAAGTGTCACACACAAATCAAAGTGGAAGGACAAAAAACAATTTAAAATTAATTTCAAAAGGTGTAAATAATTGGATTATTTACACGTGGAATGATCCATTGGATGGATAGCCTAAGATTAAATTAATTGGACTAATTTAATTGGACTAATTTAATTGGACTTGTCTTAATTAATAATTTATTAATTAGAGACATTGGGCTTAATTGATCCATATGATGGATGACTAAAGATTAAATTCATTGAATTAATTTAGTTAGGCTTGTCTTAATTAATAAATCCAATTTATTAATTAAAGAGATTGGGTCTGTGTCTTTAATTAGATTAAATGATATTGGGCTCAATTTAGCTGGATTTTATAAATTGGTTTTCATCAAATTAATTGGGCCTTGGATGTATTTTAATTTAATTAAAATAAAATTCGGTCCACTAAATTAAGGCCCATTAGCCAGAAGGTTGATTTTCCTTACCAGAAGGTGGGGTTGACCAAGATGAACTTGACTATATTTGGAGCACTTCTCTGTATGGCATGATTCGATCATACCATATAGGAAAGGAGTTACCTTATAAATAGGTGGAATATATCTAGACACATTTCCACCTTCCCATACAAAGCATATATGTATGTGTGAATAGCACATTGTTGAATGTAGATAATGCCTCCTCCAAGAAATAACTTCCAGCTCTATCTCTTTCTCTCTCTCTCTCATCCCTTTTATTCTCTTTCTCTCATTAATTTAGAATCAAGTGTAGAGTTGAATAGAAAATTTTGAGGAAGAGAATACACTAATTAATATTGTGGTTCTCTTCGATTACCATCTTCCAAAAATTGGTTTTGATTTCCTTTAGCAAGGAGATCAAAGTCCTCCTCCTCTTGGTATGGTGTGAACCATCTCTAGAGGGCTTCTATGTTGGAGCCTAGGGTGAACAAAAGGTTGAATATGTGTTTCTGGTTGAAATGAAAAACAAAAAAGGTAAAGTTTCATTTACATACCGCATCTCTTTTGTTCGCTTAAACTATAGCTTAGTGCGTTTGGATTTTGTTGTTTTATTTTCTTAATCCACATACTACATCAAATGCCCGGGAACACCAAGGGTACACCCTTTGGTTGGTCGTAGAACTAATTTTAATTATGGTTGTATTTTTTATTGTTTCCTTTAATTTTTCCCTACTTTCGCTTGCGTGTTCCTGGGCTGATCGAAGCTTTCTCTTTTCCCTTTAACCTATGTGTTTTTTTTTTCTTTACTCTCTCATTTTTAGCCTTGTTATTTAAGGCTTGCTTTTCTCCCTATTTATGTACTTCCCTAATATCTGTTTGGGATTTTTTTATTTTAAATTGTAATGAGAGTAGACAGGTGGAGAAGTTTATTTTACTTTGTTAATAAACTTCAAAGAGCAAGCCTAATACGAAGGAGTCCCATGGAGGAAGCCATAGGTTGGCCCACAGAGGATCCATGGAGAAGAGGCTCAAAGGATAGAGCCTAAGATGAAGACTCCAAGAAGATGAAGTGTTACAAGACCCATTGTTTGTAAATGGGTTAAAAATGTTTAATAGTTTGGCCTAAAATTAGATTGACCATAGACCCACTGCGGGCTCAGTGAGCATATTGGATTGGACTTGGGATCACCTAACAAGTGTGTGTTAGGCTTTATTTTATGTGTAATGCATCTATTGGTTTATGAATGCTTTGTTTAAATATTGGATATCTATCACATAAAAAATACGTAATCTTTGAAATAGGTGACCAAAACCCAATTGCATTAGTGGTTTCAGAACTATTCAAAGCAATCTTTATTTAAGTAATATTGTGATGACGAATATGGTAAGTATTCGTCTTTGATACATATGTCTATTGTGATTACCAATTACATTAAGCATTGTTTTGACGTTACAACAGATGCCCACAAACCACTTAGACAACCGTACAGTTGGACCGCGCATTGGATTATAGTCATGAAATCAACTGCCAAGGGATTGGGTCTGAAACTTTCCAAGTCTAGGACCTCGAGACTGGGCATCGAATTTTCTATGGGGACTTGCATTAAGAGTTGCATTCATTTTGATGAGTGCCGTATTTCATTGGCGACAGATGTGGACGTCTATGCAATATTAGTGGGTCGATTGGCTAGGTGTCGAATCGACTGAACTGACTTGCGGGGATAGTCATATGGAAGCCTTGAAGGTTAGATCGGTATGACTCGAATCCTTGGCTCCGATAGAAGCCCTTCTTATAGGGCATGATTAGAGTATTCCATATAAGAAGGAGGTTGCCTTGTAGGTAGGTGGAATGTATCTAGACACATTTCCACCTTCCCATACAAAGCATATATATGTGTGTAATCTTCATCATTCATATGATAACAACAGATAATAAAAGGTGTAGAGAACACACACTCCCTTTCTTCCTCCTAGTAATTTTTGGCCCCTGTCCATTTCTCTCACTCTAATCCCTTTAATTCTCTTACACCTTGATCTGGGATCAAAGATAGAGTTGTAGTGAATTTTTGATGAAGAGAATGCACTAATTGATAGTGTTGTTCTCTTCGATCATTTCTTCCAACCGATTTTGATTTTTTCTACCAAAGAGATCAAAACAATCTTCCATGGTGTAGTGTGGATCATCTCCAGAGGGCTTCTATGTTGAAGCCTCAGGTGAACAAAACAACTAAGGAGGAGTTTCGAAAGCTTGAAAAATCAAAGATGTAATTTTTCATTTAGATTCATTGTTCCTCTAGTTTTTAAGTTTCCATCATAGCCCAGTGTTTTAAATTTTACATACTTTTATTTTATCATACTACATCGAACGCCCGAAAATTCTAAGTGTACACCCTTTGAACTGTATTTTACGTTTTATTCATTTTTATTATCTACCGACTCCGCTTGCACGTTCTCGGGTCGACCCACTCGCACCTTTCAAGTGGTATCAAAGTCCGGTTCGATGTAGGGCCTATGGTCTATGTGAACACGCATGATAACGTGTCCCTTACTGCTTTTGGAGCATGTTATTTAATTGCTTGTTTTTAATAATTGTATATAGAAAATTAGCTTGTTTAATTTTTGTGATTCTTGGGATGATTTAAATGTTTTAGAAAAATGGATTTTTTCTGAAAATGCTTGTTTTATTTTCAATTTATTGTGTAGAATAAAAATATATTTTGATAAAGGGTGCTGTAGTAGTGAACTGCCGGCCAATAGCGCACAGTGGGCGCATGCAGGCAGGCAGTGCGTGCTCGTGAGCATGAGCGCGCATGCTACCAGAGGGGACAGGCGCACGCGTGGTCAGCTGGGCGCGCTGTAGGCCGACGACTGACGGTTGGGCTGTTTTTCGCCGTTTCTTCTGAAAAATTGGATTTTCTTATTTATGCACAATTTCTGAAAATTATTAATTTTTACTGGTTTAATTTTGGATTAAATTGGATTTTTTTTAGAATTAAATTGCTTAAATTAATTTAATTATTTGTGGGCATTGGATGCACGGGACATGATCATCCTTTTAAATTGTAAATTTTAAACTTGTGTTTTTATGAATATAATTGTTTGCTGCGATATTGGATATCGCGTTGTTAATACATGAGATGTATGTTTTCTTATCTTGCATGAATAATTGGAGTTTTGGTACTAGTTAATTGTTGATGGATGATGACGGAGCCTAGACCGCATGTATGTCATTTTATTTTTGTTGGGTGGGACCATGTGCCCTTTTGATTTATTATTTCCTCTTCTCTCTCATTTTATGCCCTTGGTATTATAAGGCTTGCTTTCCTCCCTACTATGTACTCCCCCTGACTTCTGATCGGGATTTCTATATCGATTGTAATGAGAGTAGAATAGGATCTTTTTGGTGAGGTTTTATTTTATTTTTGTAATAAAGCAAAATGATGGAGAAGCAAATCCATGGAGAGGAAGACCCATGGTGGAATGTGGTCTAAGGAGAAGTTACAAGGCCTATTAAAATGTTAATGGGTAACTATCCTTGTATAGCGTAGGGCCACCCTAAACAGACCTTAGACTCACTAGAAGCTCAGTGGGTCACATAGATTGGGCTCGTGATCATCCCACAGGGGTATGCTAGGTTTTATTGCATGGCGATGCATTTATTTAAATGCTTTAAATATTTGATATTTGTGCATGCAATATATATTTATGTGATGAGGTCTTGGTAAAAAAATGATTTAACTCTCACTTGGTTGGATCAAGTTAAAGTGTTAGGGTCCACAATGGATTTGGATCAAAATTATTTTGATCTGTTCAAGGTTTTCATACCCAACAATGTGGTGAGGAAGCTGCAACTACCTAAGTGTGGTCTCACGAGTCATAATACATTTGGATTAGAGGCAAGCTACACCTTTATTGTGAACAAAGGAACACACTCAATGTTTTTCCTTTCTCATGAGTTATGGGGGCGACAATTAAGGTGTGATTTGGTTGATGGGCTGAGCTTAACACTAAATAAATTAGGCCCATAATGGACTTAGATCCAAATGATTTTTCGATTTGTCCAGACCTTCTATTCGTAACAATGTGATGAGGAAGCTACCGCTACCCAAATGTGATCTCACGAGTCGTGGCAAATTTGGAATAGAGGCAAGCTGCACTATTGTTATGAACAAAAGAACACACTCATTGTTTCCCTATCTCACTAGTCATGTGAGGCGACAATTGAGGTGTGATTTGATTGATGGTTGGGCTTAACAACGAGTATCATAATTAACTTGGAGTCATCGGGATCATGTGAAGAGGTAAGGTAAAATATCTTGAAAATCTCGTGGAATGAGAATGATATTGGATACCTCCCATGATGCTTTTGTTATGTGAAATGTAAAAGCGGGACATGGCGAATTCGCTTGTGGATCCCAAGCCCACTAGGAATTGATTTCCCGAAACCCCACTTGAGAGTGGTGGTCTTTTGTAGAAATAGTAGGAGAGGTTAATAACAAAAAGACCAAGTCTTAACTCAAACACAATCTTACAATCATTTACTCGTCTTTTTTGCTTTACGTTTTGAATATATGTCTAAGATTCATTTTTCATCATTTTATTTTGAGACATGTTTTATTTGTTGGAACACTTTAATAAATAAATTGGCTGTGCAATATGAGGATTGTCCTCAATTTTTGGAACCTGGCTTGTATCATGGTTAAATCCACTTCCATTAGACTTGCGAAAGGGGTCCCAACCGAGAGAACATTTGACGTTTAGGATTAAGGAATGAGGGCAATCGCAAGGTACACAGCGTCATACTGCTTCCATGACCCATAAGCATTATGACAAACTTAACACTATTGGCTCGATAATACTCTGCATAAAACGATTTTATGTGGCACAGAACCGACATATTGGATATGCCGCAATGGAGGCAATTTTTTGAAGCCAAGATGACTAAGGGTCATCTGTACATAAACATGAGGTTGAGATGCTATCTCTTGTGGAGAAGCTCAAGGACCTTAGTGTTGATGTTGAAAGAAGATGTACATTGATGTGATCTTTTAGTCTCTTCATTCCTCCTTCTTCTTGTATATAATGAAATGAGCTTGAGAAGACCATCCATGAGTTGATAGATATGGTTGGACCAATACGAGGCAACGATTGTAGAATCTATGCCGTGGGTATTGGATTGGGTGGCTTCGACCTCAACAGCGAAAGGCATGGGTACCGAATGCTGGAAGAGGAAGAAAGATGCAATAGAGTCACCGCTGCAAGTGCTTTGAGCATTTCTATTGCCTCGTTGGGCGAGGGTAAAGAAATGGAAAAATGGTTCGGTAATCAAGAGTTACAAAAGATGTTTGCATGAATTGTCAAAGGGGCAATGGAAGAGGGAGTGTCGTGAACTCCTCTCCGACCAAGGTGTTTCAATTGTTATGAGCAACATGGTTATCAATTCTACTCCCTAGGTATTGGATACCTGCTTTGACAAACTCATATCTGCAAATGGTTTGTAGAAATGAAAGAGTAGAAGGCTAATGCTAATAGTTTTAAGGCTAGACGATGTCTAAGCCATTGCTGCTAAAGCTATAAGGCTAAGTGGACTTAGTCATTGATATTCATGTTAGAATAGTATACAATTATGGTAACCTAGTATGATCAAGTTTTCATTAGTCCATTGTTGGACAAGTTGGACTACAAACTTGATCAATAAAAGTTTCTTTTATTTGACAAGGGGGTCTGCTGAGTTATAAATTATCATACTCCATGTCATAATTAGATTATGAACGCTAAAAACAAATGGCTTAATGGATAATCAAGAATCCAAACTTACAGAAATAACAAATATAAGCTAGGCAATGTTCCTTTAGTTAGAATAAGTAGGTTGGTAGATTCAAAGAATCTAGCAATAGATAATTTGAGTTTACTAACTTATAAATCCTTTGCGAGAAGGAAGAAAGCCGTGAAAGCACTTTATGGGACAAAGTGTGCTTGCCAAGTGATCTATTGGATTAGATCCAAACAGATATTTGTAGGTCCCTAAATACACAACGATCAGTGGAGAGTTCACAAGTCTAAAGACTTTTAAAAAGTTCGGAATTAGACTTAAAGTGGAGAACCAAACTGGTAGGGGAATCAAGCCTTTCGATTTGGATCGAAGTGGCAGGTGTTTAGTGAGATTCTTGAAGTATCTTAATGAGAATGGAATTCTCATTCAGTGAAATTCTTCCTAGAAGAGACGATATTGAATTGCTCTGGTGAGGAAGAAATTGAACCATTAATTGGATATGGTTCGGTTGGTGTTTCATTGAATTACTTGGCCTATTTGGATATGGACCTTTGAAAATTGCCGAATTGAGATACATGGCATTTTCTTAAAGTCATGATCCAGATACCATATTTGATGGATTGGCAAGCCTGTATCCAACAAAAGTTATTGAGTACGAGGAATGGTCCTGCATAAGTCAAGGGACTAGTGAGAGGCAAATTAGACTTGGAGTCTGGTTTGTGCAGGTTCATTATGGAATAATGCAAACATTATTTGTAATCAAATCTTCATTGACTGTGTTCCAATTCTCTGAAAGGACAACAAAAAATGTCAGTAATATAAGGTACGAGATTTTGAGTCTAACCGGATAAGGAGAGGCAATGTGGTACATCGATCCGAATAAATTGCTTGGAGCTAAGATCCACTATGAAGTTCAAATTAGATTTGAACGTCTTGTATATGGCTACTTGTTTTGACAAGTTCATAAGGTACATGACTTGGTCAAGAACAAGATGGAATGTCAGTGGGAGTTTAAGTGTATTCCTAGTATTTTAGGTGTTGAAACATCTTTATCATTTGGAATGGTAGAATGATATCGTGGAACACTAAACTACGAGTATTATTCGTGAGAAATCTTCATATAGGAATTGGATTCCTATCTAGGATAAAGCTGTCCAAGATTCGGTTATGGTAGACTGATGATGAACTTAGATGTTTGACATCCCCCTCGTCTCTGTTGTAAGCAACATAGGAATGCTGTTCGATGCACTGAGCCCGATGTTGCTTATGCTTTAAGCATAACTACAGATATTGAGTGTGCATTGATGAGGTAATATATAGCTGTTCAAGAGCTATCTTTAATACTTGAATAAGGATTAAAGAAGAGCTTTTAACGCACGTTAATGGAGAGTTGATTCTGGGAGATTATAGTGATAATGGCTTCCAGCATCATGTGGATAATGTTTTAGTCTCAAAATGAGCATACATGCAAGCTTTATGATGATGTGGTAACTTGGAAAGGTTCCACGTGGAATGCCACAAGGAGTTTCATTATGGAAGTTGAATGTGTTGCAACTTTAGAAGTTGGGTTGGAAGATGGTTAGGATTGAAAACTACGGCTAATTGTTGGGTGTGCCACCTAGCATGGCCGCGCCAGTAGTCACCTTGAAGGGTGCCGACTAGGCTATGCCATAAGCTAAAAAGGCCCGAGATCTCATCGCAAATCCAAGAAAAATTCTTATACACCACCATCTACATAGGGCGATGGTAGGAAGATGTGATGTGCGGTTGGACCGCAGAACATTGACAAAATTTAAGGTAGCCTCGTAAAACCTAGCTGGTATTGCAGATTACTCATGATCAGGTTGATCTGAAAAACAAGGGTAATTGGCTTTAAGATCAAGTGGGAGATTGTGGGATTACGTGACCAAAAACCAATTGGACTGGTGGTTTTGAGAACTATTCAAAGCAATCTTTGTTTAAGTAATATTGTGATGACAAATATGGTAAGTATTCATCTTTGGTACATGTATCCGTTGTGTTTACAAATTACGTTAAACATTGTTTGGACTTCACAATAAATGCCCAAAGACCACTTAGACAATTATGTAGTTGGACCGCGCATTTGATGGTGGTCATGAAGTCAACTGCCAAGGGGTTGGGTTTGAAATGTTCTAAGTCAAAAACCTCGAGACTGGACAATGAGTGTGCTATGAAGGCTTGCATTAGGAGTCACATTCATTTCGATGAGTGCCGTATTTCATCGGCAACAGACGTGGGACGTCTATGAAATCTTGGTGGGTCGATTGGCTAGGCGATGAATCGACTGACCTGACTCGTGGGGATCGTCATATGCTAGTCTTGCGGGCTTGGTCGGTATGACTTGAATCCCTAGCTCTAGTAGTATGGGTGTAGTCCTCAGATTTGAAAAATCCCAATAGTCACGTGCATATAATGGTTGTATCATGAATTTGGCGAGAGGTGATTGTGTCACAAACATGATCATCATAAGCCTTTTTCAATGCAGTTATAGTATGTAACAAGGACGGTGAGTTTCTAGAAGAGGATCCGTCCCCTATCAGTATGTGACAGAGGTATCTCCTGTGCACTTGGAGATGCATTTACGCTTTATGAACCTGTGACCACAATGGTTGGTCGAATAAAAAAAAAAGATTCTTATGTCGAGCAACTTAGTGTAACGTGGTCTCAAGTATTAAGCATAGATGCCTAATCCAAGATGGGAATCGAAATCAAATTTCATGCCCTGGACTAAGGTTGGGAAACGATAGACGACAGGACCATACCCGTATGAACTCGAGAGACTAAATGTTCACACGGATATTCACATAGTCTCTAGTGCCACGTACTGTTGCTAGACGACCACCCATAGTAGCGGGTTTTCTTGATCAATGATTGATCAAGAGAGATTAATTAAATTGGATTTAATTAATCGGTAGTGTTGGACATTAGCCCAAGTCTAGCTGAAAGGTGAACCTACAGAGTCACACACAAATAACGATGGAAAGACTAGAACTTAATTTGGAATTAATTTCGGAAGATGTAAATAATTGGATTATTTACATGAGAGATGATCCATTGGATGGAAAACCAATATTAAATTAATTGGATTAATTTAATTGGGCTTATTTTAATTAATAAATTAGATTTATTAATTAAAGAAAATTGAGCTTATGTCTTTAATTGGATTAAATGACATTGGGATTAATTTAGTTGGATTTTATTAAATTAGATTTAATTAAATTTAACGTGCCTTGGATTTATTTTAATTTGATTAAATTAAAATCCGGTCCACTAAATTATGGTCCATTAGTAATAGAGTTGACTTCTATGAATGGAAGGAAGGTTGGTCAAAATTACTGTTTTGAAAAGTCTAGATTTGACCATATTTGGAACCCTTTTTATATGACATGATTAGATTATACCATATAAAAAGGAGGTTGCCTTGTAGGTAGGTTGAATTTATCTTGACACATTTCCACCTTCCCATACAAAACATATATATGAGTAATCTTCATCATTCATATGATAACAACACATATAAAAAGTGTAGAGAACACAAACTTCCTTTCTTCCTCCTAGTAATTTTTGGCCCTCTCTATTTCTCATCTCTATTATGTCTGTTTCTCTAACTCTCTTTGATCTAAGATCAAAGATAGAGTTGTAGAGAATTTTCAGTGAAGAGAATACACTAATTCATAGTGTAGTTCTCTTTGATCATTTCTTCCAACCGGCTTTGATTTCTTCTACCAAAGATATCAAAAGAATCATTCATGGTGTGGTGTGAATCATCTTTAGAGGGTTTGTACATTGAAGTTTTGGGTGAACAAAACAACCAAGGAGGAGTTTCAAAATCTAGAAAAATTGAAGAGGTTAATTCATTTACATTCATTGTTCATCTAGTTTTTAAGTTTCCAGCGTAGCCCCGTGTGTTAAATTTTACATGCTTTTATTTTATCATACTATATAGAATGCTTGAAAATTTCAAGGGTACACCCCTTGGAACTGTATTTTACGTTTTATTCATTTTTATTATCTACCGCTTTCGCTTGCGCGTTCTCGGGCTGATCCACTCGCACCTTTCAGTTACATGATCAGGTCTCGATCTTAAAACCTTAATAAGCCCTCGCTTGGTTCATCCAAGTTAATATTAGGTCCATAGTATATATATAAATATAATGACTAATCCAAGCATTCCATTTATAGGAATGTAGTGAGGAAGCTATTTCCACCCAATCATGGTCTCATGGGTTGTGATACAATTAGAAAAAAAGAAAATTGCACTATTGTTGTGAACAAAGGAATACTCTCCTGCTATCCTATCTTTCGGGTGTTGGGGGCGATAGTTGAGATATGATTTGATTTATAGGTTAGGCCTAACGTCGGGTAACATGATTCGCTCGGAGTCCTCAAGATCATGTGAATAGGTGATACAAAATATCTTAGGGATCTTATGGGATGAGAATGACATAGGTTACCTCCCACAAGGCTCATATTCATGTAAATCGTGAAAGTGGGGTATGGAGAATTTATTGTTTGTGGACCCCAAGCCCACTAGACAAAAGTTTTTCTGAAATTCCATTTAATAGTGATGGTCGCAGAATAGTGGAAGAGGTTAATGACTAAAGACCAAGTCTTAACTTGAATACAATATTATTATAATCTACTAAATATTTTTTGTGTTTAATTGTAGATGTTTAAGAATTCACTAACCGCAATACTTGAGGTTGATAAATTTGATGGAATTAGCTATATCAATTGGTTGATAAATGTGAGGATAACCCTCGATTTTAAAAACTAGACCTATGTTTTGGATAATTGGAAGGTGCACAACATCGTACGTACTTGCCCAATGACTAACAAGATAAAAAAAAAAAAAATAGTACGAAAGGCATAATGATGTCAAGTCGATAATGGTCTATATGAAAGATACTTATGCAGTATCGGATCGACATATTAGATATGCTGCGATGAATGCATTATTCGGCACCAGAATGACAGAAGTATCATTTGTACAAGAGCATAGAGTGATGATGCTATCCCTTGTGGAAAAGCTCAAAGATTTCCAGGCTGATTCTGAAAAAGAAGAGATGTACATCATTTAGTCTTTTTCATCCTTATACAGCCCATTTATTGTCAACTATAACATGAATGGGTTTGAAAAAAGTCTTCATGAGTTGTTAAATATGTCGGTCCAATAGGAGGTAACGATTGAAAAATCTGTACCACAGGTACTAGTGCGAGAGGCTTCGACCTTTGAAGCGAATGTCAAAGCTATTGGACGTCGGACGAGGAAGAAAGTTGAGACATTCCAACCACTATTAGCACCTCGATTGTTGTTTTTGTTACATCACAAGGCGCAAGCAAAGGAAAGAGAAAGAGGTTTGGGTAGTCAAGGATCCCAAACAATGTCTGCATCTTCTGTTGAGAAAGGGGACATTGGAAGAGGGAGTGTCCTAACCTTCTCGCCAGTGAACGTATATTTGAATTGAGTGTTAACATAATTAATGTTATACTCCTTGGTATTGGTACTAATTATTGATTCTTCTATCTATTATTGATATATGTATTTTTGAATCAATCCCTTCCTTGAAAGTTCTTGTATTACTATTTCAATAGTTCCTTTTGTGGGATCCATTTCATACTAACAACTACTTCTTCTATGATCTTACTTAATTCTTCAAGAATTTTGTCCTTATTTATAAATTGCATTTCCATCACATTACTAGTAAATTCCATTGGAATTGCAAACTTACCTGAACTTACTTTGTAGATTTTGTGATTTTTCTCTCTAGCTCAGCCCTATTTGGTTGAGGACTCTCCCAATTCCTCCAATTCTAAATCCATCGTACAGGTTGAGATTAGAGTCTAGATGCATGATTTCTTCCATGATTTTGTTCAACATTGCCATTCTTGGAAATGATACTGACAGGCTTTTAGAGGTTTGAAGCCTATCCCCTTAGTTGTAATTATTCTGACTCGATTGAAGATCCATCCAAATCAGTCTCTATAGATGCTTTCATCTGAAGGAAGATCTTTAAATTGGTATATGGGTACCAAATTGCCATAGTAAACTGCATCTAGGATATCGTTCGTGCCTTCAAAGTTTAGTAAATCACCACATTTCTGCGACAGTATGGAGATATGTCATTTCGCTCCACATGTCTAGCAATTACAGTCCCTGAAACTTTCATTGGCTCTAGTATGGGCTCGTCTGAAAGTTTTCTTTGTAGTGGTTCTTTCCCTGGATATCATTCTTTTTCGTCTAGATCCTTGAGATGAAATCCTTATTGGTCTTGCTTTCTATCTATATTTGTATGATTTAGCCTTTGATTTGGACACTCCTAGGGTAGGAGTCACTATTCTGATTCCTCCTCTTCTTGGCTCGTTCGATTATCCTATAATTATTGAAAAATCATAACTATCTCAACAGAGAAAGGTTTTTTGATCCTATCTCTCAGTCTCTTCCTATTCTTTTGAAAGATGTTTTAACACTAATCCTTTAGTTCGCCTTTGAGGAAGGACATTCTCGTTGCTATGAATCTTACAGTCCTTTAGGTACTTTGTATGATTGGATTAATATTCCCACCACGAACTACAAATCTTTGCAAAGAATATAGGGGCAACTATTTCCGTTGCTACTCCACTCTGAAAGAAATACTTGCGAGACTAGTTGATATATTCATCTACTACAAAATTATTTCTTAGTTTGAGGCCAAAAAGAGATTGTGAGTACTCTCTAGCCTTTTCAGCTCCGCTTCCTTCGAAGTATCAATCTCTAATGAAATGTACCTTGACGAGCTTTCCTAGTCTTTCAAGAATTGCGCTTTTGGACTCTCTAGCTAGAATATTTGCTTTGGTGTCTTCTAGGGTATTATCCCTTTCGATCTTTATTGAACCCTCTAAGTTTAACTCCGATAGTCGTATGAAATTTTCCTTGTCGAGTTCAAACGTAGTTGCTACTATGTTCATAGCTATATCTTATTTGTCAATCAACTTCTCGATGTTTCGGAAGTCAATAACATCCAGGTTGAGCATTGTCCTTGCCCAAGGTGTACTTTTAGGCACTCTTATGGAATTCCGTCTTGGATTTTCTCTTGAACTTGGTTCCCACTAACGTCGGGGTGGCGTTGGTGTGAAAATTCGTACTTTCTCTCATTGAATGATCTAGTAAAGGATCATTTGAACCTGTACTTTCCCCCGGTGATGGTAGTGCTGGAGTGATTTCATTAGTTTGGACGTTGACAAAATCCACAATCCCAAGTTGGGAAATAATTTAGCTAACTCCTATAAATCTGATAAATCTACCCTTGATACCTCCATTATGTTATGGATGCCTCGAGGATTAGCTTCTCTCGGATCTTTGGCTTCTTATTCTGCATCGCCTTTCCCTTCTGGTCTATAGACTTGAGTTAGTCCTTGTTGAATGACCGGTTGTCGAGACCATCAAAATTAATTACTGATTCTATAACTATAGTAGTAGTGGAATCAGGTCGAATCCCTAAGGAACTACGACTTAAGCATTTTCACCAGGTTTGTTATTGAAACCTGGTCGAATCCCTAGGGAACTACTCATTCATGATTCCAACGCTAGGTTTGTTATTGCATTTTCAGTAGCCATAACCATGAACACAAATAATATTGCTGAATGTTGCACCTTCGCGGAATGGCATTTGGCGGAAAATCTCAAAATATTAAGAAGGTGATCACTGCAAGAAACTCTACACTTTTTGATTTTTTTTTTATGCAGAAAGGACAAAACCCCAAGGTTCTAATCCTTTTGCTCTGCGATTGTTGGCAAATATGACCTGATTTTGAATCAATACGTGCCACTTTTTATGATAGGGAGGCTAATCGATCTGGCGATATGCCCGAACGACAGCTGATCATAGAAACCCTACACAGATATTTTTTATTGTGCCCTCTTTTGTTGAAGATGTACTGTTTGATCCTTATTTTGTTTGTACAAGACACATTCGATGCATGTGCCTAAAAAAAATATAATAATTAAGTATCATTTAATAAAATAAACTTGTTTTACGTAAAATAATTAGAATAAAAAATAAATATTTTTCAAAGAGAATATTAGGAGCAGGAAAAATAGAAAAAAATATTAACAAAAAATAACTAACTATTTTAAAAAATAATTTTTACCAGTTGTAAATAATTGGGAATGTGGAAGTTAGTTGGTGGAACAAAAAAATAAAAAAAAGATTAAAAATAAGGAAGATATTAAAGAGGTGCTTTCCCTTAATATTAGCATCAAGTGAGATACGAAAAGAGCGCTCTCACTTTATATATAATAACGATAAACACTATACTTTTGTTAAAAAAAAAAGAAGAAGGGTATAAGTTGATATTGCCAAATGAGTATTCTGAAAATATAGGGTACATTTTTTTTATAATATCTTGATTACTAATTATGGATGATTGCTTTATTAATAATGTAAATAGAGATGCAATGTTAATAACCTATCTGAATAACTGCAACATCACGATAATTTTACAGTTTAAGTAGGTGCCAAATATTTTACTGATCCATCCACTTGGAAATCTATATAGTTGATCAAAAAATTTAATGTTACTTTCTATTTGCAATCCGTATTTTTATTGTAAATCAATAATATACTTAATTGCAAAGTATGCAAATAAGGGAGTCACAACTTGAAGAACTGTTCAATTTTAACTTTTACATCCTTGATCATGCCGCTAAAAAAAAAAATGAGGGTCACATCTCTTAGGCCTAAGGCCCCAATCAATTGTAGTTAATCTTTAAGAGTCTAAGTAAAATCAAAACTTTAATTCCAACTAAAAAGTAAATGAAATTGATGTGCAAGAAACTGATTGGCACACACTGGTGGATTCTGCTTGCCGACAAATTTGGGTTTGACATTGGAGCATCTGGTGGTGATAGGACCTTGATTTCTATTATATGTAAGATCAATGTCACCCACCTCCACATTTTCGCATGGCTTAAGACCACTGCAAAATAAGTGTCACCGCTTCTGCACTATTTGTCGTGCCCCTTACATTCTTAATGCTGACGTTAGTGATCTTGATAGACGATGGTCTCTGTCAATAATAAATATAATTAGTATACTAAGAGTCTAAATTATT
Source organism: Sesamum angolense (assembly GCA_034509725.1). Lineage (NCBI taxonomy): Eukaryota > Viridiplantae > Streptophyta > Magnoliopsida > Lamiales > Pedaliaceae > Sesamum > Sesamum angolense. Next base: position 4,207,589 of record JACGWL010000001.1, on the reverse strand, counting down.
ATAAAATGAAGGGTTAGAATATTTGGGTCACAAATTTAGAAACTTACATCTTTTTTGCAAAGATTGTGTGGACAGTATTCTTGATCGATGATAACAGGACTGCTAACATTATCCATGATTAAATCTTCAAAATGCAAATCACTGACAGTCAACTGCGCCGGTGCAGAGGGCCATGTCTTCACCCTGACTCCATTTTGTGTGCCAATGAAGGTGCAATTTGTCACATATATCCCCTGCACATCCTTTTCTGATGCATACCCGCCAAGACTTCCGACGCTAACCATGTCCTGGACCACAAGTTACATTGTGGATGTGAACTTCTTTGGTCTCGTCTCCAATTGAGACACAATCATCTCCTGTTTTTATGACGGAATCAGTGATATGGATCATCGTGTCTCGACCCAAATGGATACCATCAGTGTTTGGGCTATCTCCAGGGGCTGAAATTGTGAATCGGAGGAACGTGACATTATGGCTCGATATACAATTCACGTGGAAATTCTTGCTATCTTTCGTGGTCACATCACGAATTATGGAGTTGTTGATGAAATTGAAGCTAAGATTCTGCACACAATGCATGTGATAATCGGAAGATAATTATATACCTATTCTGTTTGAAATAATTGATGATAATCATGTACAAGTACGGTGGGTCTTACCATTGGAAGCTTGGCACAATTTCTATTTTTTGGCAATCGTTTTGCTTCCAAGCTTCCTGTCCTTGACCATCAAAACTCCACCACCCGTGTGAAATAATTGACATAATTGATTGTAATCCATTCCCCTTCTTTATTAGGCAATTGACTGGGATTAGGATTGGCTTGCACGGTTCCTTGGACTTGAAGCTCGAGAGGGGCCTTATTACCTGTTAACTTTACTTGACTAAGTGACCAAGTTCCTCGTGGTATCACTATTATACTTGGGGTAGTTGAATTGGATGCCTCATTCCAAGCATCCGTTAGAGCCTAATATGAAAATGCATGTTTTATTTTTTCAAGAAATATATTTATGTATAAAAAAATATACAACGGTAAACACATAAATAAGGTAGTTAATGTTAGTTAAACCTGACTGATATCTCCACCAGGTTTTGCACCATACTTTGTGATATCATATGTCACGGGCCCCTGGGCATTAACATTGATTGCCAACAAAGGCAAAAAGAAGAGAATTGTAATGAAGTTTATTGCCATTGCCTTCTAAAGTTTTTATTGATGCTGATGTAGTTAATAATTCGAGTTCTTCGGATACATCAATTATGAATTTATAGTAATAGTAGACAGTTAAGAGCCATTGGTTACTGATCATGACTATTTTTTAGGAATAGAGATTACTTAATTTTTGTAGTTGAACAAGTTTGTCGTACCAACAAAGCACCATCTTTGAACACATGTAACTAACAATTCTATGAATAGAAAACAAACGTGTCTATGTGGATCATGTTACTTAGTACATTTTTTTGTTGATGTTATTCCATCATATATTTTGTATTTATATTTTAGAAAATATGAATTATTTGAAAGTTTTTGAGTTGCTTAATTTTTTACTGTTGTATATATAATTTTTATAGTCCTATAATAGAATAAAATTTATTTAATTGCATATACTAAAGTAACTTAATTCTAGTGTATTATCATATGTTAAATTTTATCCAACTTGGCTGTTTGTAGGGATATAATGAAAACTAATATAGATTAGTTTATATCTATTTTCATAGGATACAATATTATAGAAATTTATTAATAATAATAATAACAATAACAATAACAATAATAATAATAATAATAATTCATTATATGTATTTTTTTAAGTATAAAAGTTTATGTAACCTCAAATGTTTTAGGTTTCTCTCTCTCTCTCTCTCTCTCTCTATATATATATATATATATATATATATATATTTGGTGACTTAATTTTGCCTTGATAAAAAAACAGACATGATCTAATTATATATATATATAATTTAGGGGGTAGATGATGCACACCAGCTCGCAAGCTCGGCGAAATGGCTGGTATAAAGCTCAACTAGAGCTCAAACATTTTCGAGCTTGAGCCGGTTGCTTCTTGATGAGCTGAGTTCATGCCAACGTATTTCTGTTCGAAACCTAACGTGTCGGCTCATGAGTCTTATTCTATTTTTCATTTTTAAATATTTTTATATATTTAACTACACTATAATAGTATATTAAATTAATATACAAAATATTTATAATATACTAGAATTATATTAAATCAATATCTCATATTTTTACTTTATATCATTATAAAAGTATGGTATTTCAATATCTATGTAAAAAAAAAAAAGCATAATCAATAATTTAGTATTTTATGTATTTTTGTCTAAATATTATCTAATATATATTATATACTTGAATTTTATTATTATATTTTAATATCAATTTATATTTTATAAATTTAATTGGGTGTATTTATTTTGTACCAAGATTATGTGTAAGCACTTGGATAATTTTATGTACACTCTGTATATATTACTAATATGTTACCAGTAAACTAGATTTAGACATATCATAAAAAATAAAATGAAGTTGTATATTCCTATTATTAGATTAATATAATGTAAATATTTGCTTTGTAATTTTATAAATAATTATTCATATAATTATATATTTTTATATTATATTAATTATTTATTATTACATTATATAATAGTTGAAGAAAAATAGGAATCTATTTTTTTTAGATGCAAAATAATTTGTGCTTGTCAATCGAGCAAACTATTCCAAGCTCCTCTCGTTTACACCCATAGTCTAGTTTACAATATAAGACCATTAATTAGATTATTTTAATAACTATATATTAAATTACTTATTTTTTTAGATATAAGTGGTACATGATTACATCAATATTTCACTAAATTGAGCAACTGAGTAATATTTCGGTTCTATCATTACATCAACATCAATATAACTAAAAATTATTAAATAATTAATTAAAATCAACACAAATAGAGTAAGATAAACACCTATGTGTTTTGTGGCTCACACCCATGATCTTGAACTAATTGTAGGTAGGGGTGTTCGACAAAACTGTCGGTCGCCCTAACCAATCTTCCCAATCATTACTTTATATAGACAATATATAGATCTCGTTGGATGGCGAGAAAAATAATAATAAGCACAACATCAACAATAACAATAATTATATACTACAATTCTACATAAGTTTTTTAAAGAGTTTTGATAATACAATAATTAATATTCAATAAAACAAACTACAATACTTTTAATTTTTTATCTATCTACTTCCATATTGTAAATGTATGAATGATTTGTCATATTTCATAGTTTGTCCTCTTGTTGTAATGCCAGTTATTTCCTTTCATATACTAATAAAATTAAAATTTTTCTATCTAAAAAAGTTTGAAATATTTTTATAATAATAATAATAATAATAATGATAATAATAATGATAATAGTAATAATAATAAGTAAAAAAAATTCTAAAATTACAGTTGCACCCTCTCTGAAAATTCAATGTTTACACCTGACCCTCTTTCCTTAAGATTTGGACAAAAATTGCTGACGTTAGCAAAATAATTACATAAATTTTAATTTTACCCCTAATTTAATACTCCCATGTAATAATTATGTACTTATAAGAAAAAAAAATATAATTATTCTAACCCCACTCCATATATAGATATTAAATTTATCCCTTTTATAAGTGTTTGAATAACTGAAACATCATCATTTGATCACGATAATCATACTGTAGCTGCCTAATATATATCTGATCCATCCACTTGGAAATCCGCATAGTTGATCAAAAAATTTAATGTTAATTTCCATTTGTCATGCGTATTTTTATTGTACGTCAATATTTTACCTAATAGCAAAGTATGCAAATAAGGGAGTCAGAACTTGAAGAACTGTTCAACTTTTACTTTTTACGTCCTTGATCATGCCGCCAAAAAAAATGAGGGTCACATCTCTTAGGCCTAAGGCCCCAACAAATTGTAGTTAATCTTTAAGAGGCTAAGTAAAACCAAAACTTTAATCCCAACTAAAAAGCATATGAAATTGATGTGCAAGAAACTTAAGCAGACTTGGCAGTAGTGGCACACACTGGTGGATTCTGCTTGCCGACAAATTTGGGTTTGACATTGGAGCATCTGGGTGATAGGACCTTGATTTCCATTATATGTAAGATCAATGTCACCCACCTCCACATTTTCGCATGGCTTAAGACCACTGCAAATAAGTGTCACCGCTTCTGCACTATTTGTCGTGCCCCTTACATTCTTAATGCTGACGTTAGTGATCTTGATAGACGATGGTCTCTGTAAAACAATCAATAAATAAAATATAATTAGTATACTAAGAGTCTAAATTATTATAAAATGAAGGGTTAGAATATTTGGGTCACAAATTTAGAAACTTACATCTTTTTGCAAAGATTGTGTGGACAGTATTCTTGATCGATGATAACAGGACTGCTAACATTATCCATGATTAAATCTTCAAAATGCAAATCACTGACAGTCAACTGCGCCGGCGCAGAGGGCCATGTCTTCACCCTGACTCCATTTTGTGTGCCAATGAAGGTGCAATTTGTCACATATATCCCCTGCACATCCTTTTTCTGATGCATACCCGCCAAGACTTCCGACGCTAATACCATGTCCTGGAT